>CM062291.1:110206974-110429362 GCA_031216915.1 Pictodentalium vernedei | reverse complement strand
TGCTGAACAATCGGGCTGCATGCGTGACATCAATCTAGTTTTATTTTTGCTCCAAAATGCATTTTGAATTATTTAGAGTGACTTCATGCAGAAATTTTTTTATAACTCCACACCCCTACAACCCCCCCCCTCCCCCCCCCCCCCCCCCCCCCCCCATTGCCAATTAGGCACTTTTTTTTTCTTTGGTCCAAAATGCATTTTGAAGGATTCAGAGTGACAGCATGCAGAAAAAAATTACTCCAACCCCCCCCCCCCCCCCTTCCCTCCCCCCCACCCCCCTTGGGGACATTTAAGTAACATTTTTTCCTTGGTCCAAAATGCATTTTGAAGGATTTAGAGTGACTACAAGCAGAACAAATTTCCACTCCTCTACTCCCCTCCACCCTCTCCACCCCCCCCCCCCTCCCTCCCTTGGCTGCCAATTAGGCATTTTGTGGTTAAAGGTTCTTAGTGAAGATTACAGTTTTTCCTCCTTTTAATTAATATTAATTACTATTGATTGCATCATTCTCATTATGTTTTATGTTATTTTAGGACATATTTAACCCTTTTTTACTGTCAATTTAACTTAAAACTTCCAGGTTAAAGTTTTTGATTAAAGTTACACCTTTATTTCTTCAAACACTTTACTGCAATGTCACTGTTTCTCATTTGGGACAATGTCTACTATCTACTGAACCTTTCTACACTGATTTTAATATTATTTAACAGGTTTTTAACCCCTTTTAAACATGTTTTCAGACTTAGTTTCTTTGTATTAGAAAATTAGGCTTTTACCACATACTTTGTGACTTGAATTCTTGCATGGTCAGTACACCTGGATGATTGCATTTACATCAGGTGATTTCTTTTATCAGGTTTTAGGAAATATTTAACCCTTTTTTTAAAGTCAATTTTACTTAGTATTCCCAGCTTAAGTTTTGTTTTTCAAGGTTGTACCTTTTATTCTGCAAATTACTGTGTTACAATGTCATTGTTTTTTCATTTAGGGCAAGGTAAGGTCTACTGATATTGTACACAGTGGTTTCAATTAATATTTGCGTTAATTTAACCCTTTTCAAAACAGTTTTCATATTTAATTTCTTTTCTGATTTCTTTTACTTGTTTACAGCTTTTTTTTCTCATTACCTGAGTTTCACAGTTTGAAATATAAAGAAATGCCTTCTGCAGCATACTTCTGTTGTTTTACAAAAGTAATACAGATTGGAAGGAAATGGGAGTGGAAGGATTTTGATGCAGTCTCCAAAACTTTGGGGGAGATGGGTGATATCAATCCACCCCTCCGGCGGGCGCGGTGGCTCAGTTGTTAGAGGTGCAGGCTGCAAGCCGAGAGGTCCTCGGTTCGAATCCCACCTGCGGCAACCGCGTTGTGTCCTTGGGCAAGACACTTCACCCCGATTGCCTACATGGGGGCACGATGACGGTGTGTACTGAGGCGTACTGCACGTCGATGGTGCGCATGTCTTCAACCACTCTAACCCTGCCTGTGCTGCGGTGCAGAGTTCAGAGTTACGATGTTGGAGAGCTGACAGCTGCTCGTCGTTGCTCGGTGGTTCTCTCCGGGTACTCCGGCTTCCTCCACCCGTAAAACTGTCACGGTCACGATTAGCCATTGTGCATAAGTATGTGACCTTAAACACCAATAAATAAATAAATCCACCCCTCCCTCCTTCCTATGTTATCCAGAAGATAAATCCAGTTCTAATTATATGATTCTCTTCAAATTTGATATTACTTTATTATACGACCATTTGTAAAAATGGTCATATTATGTAAATGTCCATCCGTCCGTCCGTAAACAATTGGTCTCTGACCAATAACTCCAGTTTGGATTATTAGCTCACCTGACTGAAAGTCAGGGTGAGCTTTTCTGATCACTCTTTGTCCACCGTCCGTTTCGTCGTCTGTCGTCCTGCGTGAAGGTGGTGTTTGAGCCTCTTTCTCCTAAACCACTGGCCACATTTTTAGCTCACCTGACTGAAAGTCAAGGTCAGCTTTTCTTATCCTCTTCATCCATCCGTCCGTCATCTGTCGTCCGTCGTCCTGCGTGAAGGTGGTGTTTGAGCCTCTTTCTCCTAAACCACTGGCCACATTTTAATAAAATTTCATGTAAGTAGTGGTTATATAGGGGCATTTTGATTTTTATGCAAATTAGGTTTTGGCTCATATTGAGCAGAGGGGGTGTGGAAAAAATGGCCAAATTTTTTGAAAAATCTTCTTCTAATGAACCACCAGTAGCAGAGACTTGATATATGGTATACAGAGTCCTTTTGAGGTTTAGAATCAAATTTGTTCAAGAGAAGTTTGTCGGGCATTATTTGCCTTCGTTATTGGAGGGGCAAAAATTTTGGCCACGCCTAAAATTTCTATTTTCAGAACCATGAGGTTGATTTGAGCCAAATTTTATATGAGATGATAATGGGTCATAAGAAGTTGATTGATGCAAAAAATTTCTTTCTCATTGCCCCGTGGGAACCTTGGGAGCTAAAAATAGGAAAAACCTTAAAACTGACATATCTCCAAAACTACACGGCACAGAGAATTCTTATTTTGTATAAAGCTTACTTTTATCCAGTGGAATAGAATGGTTAAAAAAAAAATCCCTATCAGTTTGATCACAAGGTACTTTTTTCAGGACTTTGAAAAAGTGCTGAGTCAGCACTTTTAACACTGTAGGCAATGGGAAAAAGATTAAAAAATCTTCTTCTCCAGATCCAGCAGGCAGAATCTTTTGGTATTTGGTATGCAACATTGTAGGGTGGATCTGATTCAAGTTTGTTCAAATCGGCCCCCCTGGGTTCATATTTGGGCTCAGTATAGGAGCCCGATTTCGAACTTAGTGTATTTCAGGCAAATTTCTTAAAAAATCTTCTCCAGATCCAGCAGGCAGAATCTTTTGATATTTGGTATGCAACATTGTGGGGTGGATCTGATTCAAGTTTGTTCAAATCGGCTCCCTAGATTCATATTTGGGCTCACTATAGAAGCTCGAATTCGAACTTAGTGCATTTCAGGCAAGTTTCTTCAAAAATCTTCTCCAGATTCAGCAGGCAGAATCTTTTGATATTTGGTATGCAACATTGTCGGGTGGATCTGATTCAAGTTTATATTTGAGCTCAGTATAGGAGCCCAAATTTGAACTTAGTGCATTTCAGGCAAATTTCTTTGAAAATTTTCTTCTCAAGATCCAGCAGGCAGAATCTTTTGATACTGGGTATGCACCATGCTTACTAGTAGGGGGGGGTGGGGGGGGGGGGGGGGGGGGGAGGGTGAGATTCAAGTTTGTTCAAGCCAAGTCCTTGGGTTTGAGGTGTAGACTCAAGTTTGTTCAAGAGAAGTTTGACTGGCAATATTTTCCTTTGTTCTGAGAGGGGCAAGAATTTTTGCCCCGCCCTAAATTTCTATTTTCTGAACCCAGAGGCTGATTTGAACGAAATTTAATATGAGGTATTATTGGGTTATAAGTACTTGATTTATGCCAAAAAATTTTTTCCTGCAGCCCCGTGTGAACCGCAGGAGCTAAAAATAGAAAAAAATTAAAACGCCCTTATCTCCAAAACTGCACGGCACCGAGAATTTTTATTTGGTGTGAAGCTTCCTTAGGACCAACAGAAAGGATTGGTAAAAAAAAATTGCCATCGGTTTTATCATAGGGTACAGTTTCGGGACTTTGAAAAAGTGCTGAGTCAGCACCTTTTAACACTTGTAGGCAATGGGAAAAACATTAAAAAATCTTCTCCAGATCCAGCAGACAGAATCTTTTGATATTTGGTATGCAACATTATGGGGTGGATCTGATTCAAGTTTGTTCAAATCGGCCCATTGGATTCATAAATATTTGGGATCACTATAGAAGCCCAAATTCAAACTTCGTGCATTTCAGGCAAATTTCTTAAAAAATCTTCTTCTCCAGATCCAGCAGGCAGAATCTTTTGATATTTGGTATGCAGCATTGTGGGGTGGATCTGATTCAAGTTTGTTCAATTCGGCCCGCTGGGTTTATATTTGGGCTCAGTATAGGAGCCCAAATTTGAACTTAGTGCATTTTAGGCAAATTTCTTTAAAAATCTTTTTCTCAAGATCCAGCAGGCAGAATCTTTTGATATTGGGTATGCACCATGCTTAGGGGGGTGAGATTCAAGTTTGTTCAAGCCAAGTCCCTGGGTTCATATTTGGGCTCACTGTTGTAGCCCGAATTATAACTTAGTTCAAAATGAGGAATTTTCTTTAAAACTCTTCTTCTTCAGATCCAGCAGTCGGAATGTTTTGATATTTGGTATGCAGCATCCTTAGGGGGGTGAGATTGAAATTTGTTCAAGCCATGTCCCTAGGTCCATATTTGGGCTCACTGTGGGAGGTTGAATTGTAACTTAGTTTGAAATGAGGAATTTTCTTAAAAAATCTTCTTCTTCAGATCCAGCAGTCGGAATGTTTTGATATGTGGTATGTAGCATCCTTGAGGGGGTGGGGGGGGGGGGGGTGGTGGAGATTCAAGTTTGTTAAAGCCAAGTCCCTGGGTCCATATAAAAACTTAGTCAATATGAGGAATTTTTCTTTGAAAATCTTCAGATTCAGCAAACGGAATGTTTTGATATTTGGCATGCAGCAACCATAGGGGTGAGATTCAAGTTTGTTCAAGCCAAGTCCCTTGGTTCATATTTGGGCTCACTATGGGAGCCCGAATGACAACTCAGTTCAAAATGAGGAATTTTCTTTAAAAATCTTCTTCAGATCCAGCAAATGAATGCTTTTGATATTTTTTATGCAGCATCCTTAGGGGGGGAAGATTCAAGTTTGTTCAAGCCATGTCCCTAGGTCCATATTTGGGCTCACTGTGGGAGCTCGAATTGTAACTAAGCTCAAAATGAGGAATTTTCTTTAAAAATTTTCTTCTTCAGATTCCGCAGTCGGAATGTTTTGGTATTTGGTGTGCAGCATCCTTTAGGGGGGGGAGATTCAAGTTTTTTAAAGCTAAGTTCCTGGGTTCATATATGGGCTCCCTGTGGGAGCCCGAGTTATAACTTAGTTCAATATGAGAAATTTTCTTTAAAAATCTTTTTTTTAAGATCCACTGGTCAGAATCTTTGGATATTTGGTATAAGCTTTCCTAAGGAGGAGCAGATGCAACTTGTTGAATTCAATTCTCTGGGTTGATATTTAGGCTACCATGTCAGATGAGTGCCCGCAGGCCCCCTGGGGCCTCTTGTTTGATTTCAACCAAAGTTGATAGATATATGTGTATTTTCCAGCTAGTACTACTGGCTAGGTTTAAATTATGGGTCTTCAAAAGATGCTAATTATTCCAGCTTATCTTGAAATGTGGTATTTACGACTCAAGAATATTATAACCGATCCGTCAAGGGTCAGAGTCTACAGACTCGTTGTGAGCGTTTCGCTTGGTAAGGACGCAACAGAAATTGGCCAAGACCATGTGTGTGTATTTGGTGAAGCCAATAATAGCTCACACACTGAGGCTTATAATCTTTATTCAACCATTAACCAGCTGTCAAGTAATGTTAGTCATATTGCTGGTTTCTTTGAGCCTCCGTACTCCTCAAGCTTGGATTCTCAAGGTTATATATCGACTCATGTACATGTCCCAGGATGCATAAATACCCAAAGCTTGAGGAGTGTACTGGTCAGTAGTCAGGAATCACAAACTATGGATCCGGTACAGTATTCTTACCCTGCTACATTAGCAGATTCTTGCAATATTACGGAAGCCTTGCCAGATCATATGCAGGCTCCCATCAGATCAGATAGTGTTACTCCTCGTTTCTCAATGTGAAACAGACTGAGATTACGATGCGTATGAGGGTAGTAACACAAGGGAGTCTTTTTATTTACCTCACAGTACTCCGTTTTATGTTGACAGTTCTTACTCCGGTTCACTTGGTAATGTAAGACGTCATACGGAGATTGAAACAGAATGTGATACGTCAATTGCTCATCACCATTCAGTTTCTTACAGGTCTCCCGTAGCTGATCCTCCTCTCTGCCCCAGGTCAACTTATAAACAATTAACTCAGGCATTCTCTTCTTTTGCTGAGACATTCGTGCTTCAGAAGAGAGTTGCAGAGTCACCAGTACAATGGCATCCTAATAGGAGTCGCTTTTTTTCTGATGATCAACCTTTGAGCACTCCCATTCCTTCTGTTGATAACGTCTTACGTCTCGTCAGAGGAGGAAGTTGGAAAATGATAATTTGGATGAGCAGGATGATGCTGTTCCTAGACATGATTGGGCTGATTCTATTGATTTTATCTTTGAACGTGTGCCAGAAGTCAAGCCGGAGGATGCGCCTCTGTTTGCGCATAGATTGTCTATGGTTGAGAGAAGGTCCGCGACTACACCTTCATTTTCATTGGTATATTTTCACAGAATCAGTCCTGCGCCAACTTGCCTCTGATTCTTGAAGTTCGTCTTCTAGGGGTACTGGGAATTATTGTCAAAAATCTAGATTTGATTCCTATTCTACCAATCAGTTGTCCACTACATTTCAAGCTAGTTCACAACCTTGCAGTGCTTGTAGATGTGGAGGAGGGCGTTTCTCTTCCAATAGGCCTCACCAGGCCAAAAAGTGAAATTTGTTGCCTCGATTCGCTTCCGGTAGGGGGTTGGATTGCATATTTTTATCACCAGTGGTCCATAGTGACATCAGACCCTTGGACACTCCAGTTAATTCAGTCAGGTCTCTCAATATCTTTTGTGAAGACCCCTCCTTTCACATGCAATCCAATTCCTACCAAGATTCCAACAGATCCTGTGAAGGCGTCACTACTAGATACAGAGATTGTGTCACTTTTGGCAAAGGAAGCAATCAAGGTTATTCATTATTTTCAGTCTCCAGGGTTTTACGGTTGTGTGTTTCTAGTTCCAAAGAAAAACGGTCAACTCAGGCCTGTTATAGACTTTAGCACTTTTCATAAAAGCTCCAAAATTTTATGGAAACGTTCAGGTCTCTAAGGAGCGCCGTTCACAAGAATTTTACACTACTAGTATAGATCTCAAAGATGCATACTTTCACATTCCGATTCATCGACATTCAAGAAAGTATCTGAGTATTCTCGTTCCGTGGGATTTTCTATCAGTTCAAGGCAATGCCTTTCAGTCTAAACCTAGCTCCTTGGGCATTCACTCATGTAAGGAACCAGATGTTAGCCTTTCACAAGGTTCACTCTTCAGTGACCACGTTGGCTTATCTAGACAATATTCTACAGAGACATGCCGATCCTACTCTTTTTTTCAGAAGGGCGTCCATTGTCTAACCCAGCTGCTGGGCTTCCATCCGAATTGGGAGAAATTAGATCTCAATCTATCTCAGTTGTTCGTTCACCTGGGCATGGAATTTCAAACTCATTCTAATCTTGTGCTCCTTCATCTTCCGAGGGCTCATATTATCATGGCCTTTGCTTCGCAATACTCTTCAGCTACTCAGGTTCCAGCAAGGGAATTTCTTTTGCTGATCGGTCTCTGCTCTGCAGCAACGGACTTAATTCCAACCTTTTCACTTCTGTCTCCTCAATGTTTGGAAGCCGAATGTTGGCCCATTAGATATCAGCATTTCTCTGGATCAGACCATTCGGAATCGGCTCTCTGTTGGCAGCGCTTAGATTGGCTTCACCAGGGAATTCCTTTGGAAATCCCTCTCCAGATCGCATTCTGACTATGGATGCCAGCAATATGGGGTGGGGAGTTACTCTCAATCCTCTAGACCTTCAAGTGAGTCAGCACTTTTTAACACTGTGTAATGGGAAAAAACATTTAAGACTAATCTTCTCCAAAACCACTGCTCCAAAAGCTTTCAGATTTCACACAAAACATCTTTGGAAGATTGTTTCAAATGTTTATTGAAATCAAATGTTTAAATTAGTGCAGTATGGGGAATATTCTTTAAAAATCTTCTTCAGATCCACCAATCAGAATCTTTTGATATTTGGTATGCAGCATCCTTAGGGGGTGAGATTCAAGTTCAAGCCAAGTCCCTGGGTTCATATTTGGGCTCACTGTGGGAGCCCGAATTATAACTTAATTCAAAATGAGGAATTTTATTTAAAAACCTTCTTCTTCAGATCCAGCAGATGGAATGTTTTGTGGGAGCCCAAATTATAACTTAGTTCAAAATGAGGAATATTTTTATACTGTACCAATGACCCAGACATAGCTGGTGCTAACTCTTAAAAATATAGGGCCAAACATAAATTTTGCCCCCCAATCCCCAAAATTTGCATCTAAAACCAAAGAAATCATGTCCTGAATGGCCCTCCACTGCGCATACGCAGTGTCAAGGACATCCCGAAATTGGCGCCATTAATCATTCTTTGTTTGGCCCTTCATCAGTTAACATCTGACTGATCTTTGTGCTTGTAAATCTCAGTTTAAATGATGCCAGACACATAAATATTAGTGAAATGGTGATTCTAAGGAGGATATAGAAGGAGGAGAGGAAAAATGAGTGACAGAAAATAATCAGGGCTGTAACTTAAAATTTTTTTAATGAAATTATGTTAAGTTACCTATTTTCGAAGCAACAGCCTGTTGTGGTCATTCTTGTTATTAAGTTACACTGCTTGTTCAGTGTTTTCCTCTCTCCCTTTCCTTTAAGTCCCCTCTTGCTATTCTCCCATGCTTTTGGCATATTTTCTGTAATATTATTACTAAAATTTCTTGGGAGTTTTCGCTGGATAACAGAATAAATTCTGTTCTTTTCCCCATGTTTACGTCTTCACCTATGGGTGGTTAGGCGTAGTGTTCTGCATCTACCATCTGATGTTCTGCAGTTTCTTCCCTGGAAGTCTCTGTTTTGCATCAGATAGTGTATTATTGGTAACTGATTTCGGGCCAGGGTGCCTGGAGTCTTGATCTAGTGTTTTTACACTTATTGTTTACATTTCCAACAGCCCTCTGTGTGAGGGGGGGGATTTCTTGAAAATAATATCTTGATGTTAATTTAATCATAACTAGATACGTTATTATTGTTCGTAAGTGTTGCATAAATTGTTTAAAATATTTTTAGAATTTTTGTCCACACTTAGGCTTGGGATCCATTGGGGCTCAACGTTACTTTTCAGAAACTTGGGCTGTTCTGAAAAAATATTTTTTCAAAATTTTTTGATTCAATTATTTTTTCTATGTTAATGGATCTTGTTATTATGTATTTTGATTGTCAGGGGTTGGTGCGAGTACTAGGACTTTGTTTTCCTTTCACAATGCAAGGATATTGTTCAATTGTAATAAGAGGAAATCTTCCTCTGACTTTCATAATCATTGTATAATGTAGTCAGTGTACTCGCACTAACTCCTGTTCTGTATGTGTTAATTTCGATGACAACATGGGAAGCGTGTGTCACGGTATGTTAGTGGGGAATTGGCCATTCCGGTCCTTTCTCCGCAGGGTCACTCTACTTTATCAATCTCTATTTCAGACGATCATGATCAGGGTGATGTATCCGTGATGTCTTCCAAAAGTGTGCCTCCGTCATCACAATTAATGAAGAGCTAGCGGAAAAGTGCTCATGTAATACGTCAATTGCTTAAGAGGACCCTAGTAGGTTCGACGGCCTTTGACGTCTGCTAGCTCGCCCGGTGTAGCGTCCATTCAACGAATGGTTCGGCAGCCGGGTTCGTCCGTTGCGGTCTAGAAAGGAGTTTTGGGTGATGCAAGCACTATAAAATAACCAAATGCACACCCAGTGACGGCGGATTAGAGGGGAGAACGGAGGAAGCCTTTTAGTCCGGTTCATAGCTCGTCCAGGCCCATCCGGGCTGCGAGCGAGAGAGGCCCCTCTCTCGTACATCAACATCTGTCCCCAGATGTTGTGGTACAAAATGTCTCGCATTTGGAGCATACGTCCGCCGCTCGGGACGCTCCGTTATATAGACAGTCCGGAGAGACTGTCAATAAGGCTTCCTCATTCTCATGGCAGCGCACACGACCGCACCTTGGCTCCGTGACCTCCGATATCCAGTCAACTTCGCCAATCAGAGAATCCTCGGCGACCAGGTCACGCCATCCGATAGCCAGGGACACGAGGCCTGGAGACTCCGGACGTTCGCATAAGAAAGTATGTGGGAGTCAACGTACACGGAGCTTCCAACGGCAAAGCATCGTAAGACCGCTTCTGCACAGGCCTCGGTGACGGACGTGCTATCCCAAATAGCACAACTTATCGCAGCATCCCAGCAACGACAGAATCTCTGTCGCATAATGTAATATCCGACAACGCTGGGTCGGGACACTCCGCAGAAGCATCAGGTGCGGACGTCCGAAAATTTCATACGGTCCGACGGGATGCCGAAAGGGATTCGGAGGTTTTCAAGCTTTCCCTTTCGGAACAACATAAGCTGCTGTATATGTCATCCGACTTCATCTTCTAGAGATTCTTCGTCGGACCAGAATGCTGCGATACCGGATAAGAAACTGATAGCGTCGGTGGACTTAGAAATTTTTGGTTCGGTTCTGGGACATCGTCCCTCAGTTCCGACACAGTCCAATAATGTCTCAGATACTTTCGATTTATTGAATGACGCTATATATATTTTTTATATGCTTGCTATTTACAAGCATGTCTGGTTTCTTGTTCGCAAAATTACTGAGATGTCTTTCAAAAGTGTGCCTCTGTCGTCATAGTTAATGAAGAGCTAGCGGCAATTAGTGCTCATGGATTATGTCAATCGCCTAAGAGGTCCCTAGTAGGATCGACGGAGTTGACATTCGCTAGCTCACCCGGTGTAGCGTCCATTCATCGAATGGTTCGGCAGTCGGGTTCGTCCATTGCGGTCTAGGAAGGAGATTTGGGTGATGCGAGCACTATAATAGACTTAGTACACACCCAGTGACGACGGATTAGAGGAGAGATCGGAGGAAGCCTGTTAGTCCGGTTCCTAGCTCGTCCGGTCCATCCGGGCGGCGAGTGAGAGAGGTCCCTCTCTCGTGCAACAACATATGGGACCGGATGTTGTGGTACAGACATTTCACATTCGGAGCGTATGTCCGCCGCTCGGGATGCTCCGTTATATAGACAGTCCGAGTGACTGTCGATAATGCTTCCTCATCCTCACAGCAGCGCACACGACCGCACATTGGCTACGTGACCTCGAATATCCGGCCAGCTTCAGCATTCAGTGATTCCATGGCGAACAGGTCACGCCATCCGGTAGCCAAGGGACATGAGGCCTGCACACTCCGGTCGCTCACATAATAGAAGTATGCACGGGGTAACGAACACGGAGCTTCCAGCGGCAATGCATCGTAAGACCGCTTCTCCACAGGCCTCAGTGACGGACGTGCTATCCAAAGTAGCACAGCTTATCGTAGCATCCCGGTAAACGACAGATTCTCGGTCGGATCAGGAATAATCCGACGGCGCTGGGTCGGTGCGCTCCGCTGTTGCATCAGGTACGGACGACCGAACACTTCATAGGGTCCGACAGGATGGCGAAAGGGATTCGGATGATTTCGAGCTTTCTCTTTCGGAACAACAGAAGCTGCCATGCATTTCTTCTGGCATTATCTTCCAGAGGTTGTTCCGTCGGACTACATTGCTGCGATGCTGGATAAGAGACTAATAGCATCATTGGACACGGAGTTTTGGATCAGTTCAGGGACATTGTCCCTGAGTTGCCGACCCAGTCCAATAATGTCTTTAGAACATTCGAATTATTGAACGACGCTATATATAAGCTTGCTATCAACATGCTAGTCTAGTTTCTTGTCCGCAATGCTCTATTCTGCCTTTCGTGAATTCTAGGAAAATAATTTTTTATTGGCAGAACTGGGCTTACCGAGAGTTCCTTTGCGTCTAAGACGGCGAGGCTGAAGACTGGGAATTATCTTTTTCGCCGTCTATGTCAATTCCAACCACGATGTTGGAAACGACAATGATGTATAATAGACTTAACTTAGACGCTTTATCATACGTACACCACCTTACTGAGACGTTATCATTACGTCTTCAAGAGAAAGAATTCCAGGATATGATCCTCAATGAGATTTCTTTCAGGGGCAGTAGTTTTTCCACGTATAACTCCGCCCTTCAGTGGCAACCTGGAGTTGGTTAGACGTGACGCAGCCCTAGCTACATCCATGCGCGTGGATAGTAAGGTGAAGAACTCTCTCAGAGTCGCTTCGGTCTCAGAGAAGCTTCTCTTCGACGGCAACCTTTCAGCAATCTTGAATTGCTCGATATACACGTTCTCTTGTCTATCAAGTGTAACAAGAGATTCAGACGTGGGCAAACATTCGGTGGTTGACTCAGAGAGTTCCACTGTAGTTGCCGGATCCGAGTTTTTCGATTATGACGGATGCCAGTCAAACAGGTTGGGACACAATTTTGATCCCAATGGATTCGAAGTGCCAGGGTCTTTGGGTTCCGCAGTTTTTAGGCAAGCTCTTAACTTCCAAGGAAGAATATTATGTTGGCTTGCACTACGTCATTGGATGAATTTTATTCAGAAACGCATGTTCAATCCTGTCCGATAATACGACAGTAGTTGCGTATATCCGGAACCAGGGAGGCACTCATTCGGTTCTGTTATTGATTTTAACGGAAAGAATCCTTCTGTTTGTTATAGAACACCAAGTTCTGTTTCGGTTCGTCATATTCTCGGTCGTCGGATCGTATTAGCAGACTCCCTTTCACGTAAGGGTCGTTTGTTGCCGTCGGAATGGACTCTCAACAAACAGGTATTCAATCAGATTTGCTATCAATGGGAGCGCCCAGTGATAAATTTATTTGCGACACAACTCTCCAATCAATTGTAGACGTACGTGTCACCATGTCCGGATCCCCAAGCATATGTAGTTAACGCTCTATCGATCTAGTAGGACGCGATGGTAGGATATGCGTATCCTCCAGCGCTGTTGATTCAGCAAGTATTGCTAGGATTATTCATTCACAATACAATTCGGTTGGTAGCATCTCTGTCTCCACAGAGACGGTGGATAAATTTACTTAGATGTCTGCTGTGGGACTTGCCGCGGAAACTTCCTCCACGAGAGGATCTTTTTTCGTTGGGGAAATCGTGTCAACTCTATCACAACCCGCAAGGTCTCAACCTTCACGTATTCCATTGTGCGGTCCTTCTTGCATGGCAAGCATTGTACAGGACGAGCAGTGGACGCGATTCCTAACTGTAGAAGGACCTCCTCTTCGCTATACTATGCGGCTAAAGTGGAGGGTCTTCCATTGTTGGTGTAGGGATCTTTATGTTGATATTTTTGATCCCTCCATACCAGACATTGCAAACTTTTTAGTATACTTGTTTAACGAGATCATCTGCAGCCAGTTACTTTTAAAGATTATAGGTCTATGTTATCTGATACCTATGCACCCCATGATAGTTTACAATTGAGCCTAATGTCTCTTTATCTAAGTTAGTTTGAAACTTTTCGATAAGAGACCTAGAATCGTTAGATTAATTCCTATTCGGAATTTAGCTTGGGTTCTTATTAACTAAAGCAACCATTTGAACCCCTTGAGACAGTAGTTTCAAATTCTGGCCTTTTAAGGCAGCAATTCTCTTAGTCTTCTCTTCTGCTGAAGAGTCAGTGAGCTTCATGCACTATCGGTGGACGATTCTCACTTTCGTAGTATCGGGAACTCTATTACCTTTACTACTAATGTTGTATTTTTGGTTAAGAATCAGGCTCCTAATGATATCCGGAACCTATTGTTTTTAAGGTCCTTCCGTCTTCGAGTGGGCATAGGCCTTTACTCTGTCTGGATAGACCTTTATGTATTTATTAACAGATCTCAGTTTATCAGTAGGACGTAAAGCTTCTTCTGGCTCTGATGCCTAATAGAAAGGTCATTACGGTCCATTCTATTACTTGATGCATTCAGTTAACTATCGGTTCTGCTTAGGATAATCTATCCTTAACTCAGCAGTCTGTGCTTAAGATTTCGGCTCATGAAGTAAGAGCTCTTCTACATCTTGGGCTGACGTATAGTATTGCTATTATAGATTAAAGTAGGTGGCATATTGGTCTCAGCCATCCACATTCACGAATTTTTATCTCAGAAATATTGTATCCATTTCTGGAGACCTGCATTATTTAGGTCCATTATCAACTGCTCAGAATGTCGATCACTTAACAATTGCAATTATAGCTATGTAGGCTTTATGTTCCGGCAGGGACTCCGTCCTGCTGCCCTCTTCGCTCTGGGCTATTTGACCCAGGGCAAGAAAAGGGGGGGGGGGTGGGAGGGTGTTCCCTTGGGTCACCTGTTTTATTATGAAAACAAGGGGATACCTCCTCCGGAGTCAGTAATTCTGAGCTGTTACTGGGATGGTTTCTTAAGTGAAAGTTATGTTTTAAAATTCATTCATGTCATAGTTTTAAAGTATAGCATTTGAATATGTCACGTGTCAAACGGGTGTTATTATACTATCCTCGGACACTTAAAAGAGTATAAAGAGTCTCAATTCTTTGGACTAACTTTATTTATTGGCTTACTTTAATTAGTATAAGAATTATACTGGATATTAATAGAGAACATGGATGTTATGATGCTCAATTATAGAAGGTATTGTGTCTTTCTAATTTATCATAAATAAGAAAGATACACGTGAAGCCTATTTCTCCTTTTCTCCTCCAGGAGATGACTCTATTTTATGTAGTTGAGCTTATTGGATTTTCCTCTATGTCCTGGGCCCTCCAGCCTTTTTACTGTTCAGCTATGTCTGGGTCATTGGTACAGTATAAAAATCTTAAAAAATTTATAGTAATTTATATATTTTTTATACTTACCAATGACCCAGACGGGGATGGCCCCCCCAGGAGTTGGGAACTCATACCTCCCCGCTGAGGACATAGCGCTTACCAGGCACTGATGGTAAGAATGATTAATGGCGCCAATTTCGGTTCGTCCTTGACACTGCGCATGCGCAGTAGAGGTGATGTATGGAGGGCCATTCAGGACATGATTTCTTTGGTTTTAGATGCAAATTTTGGGGATTGGGGGGCAAAATTTGTGTTTGGCCCTATATTTTTAAGAGTTAGCACCAGCTATGTCTGGGTCATTGGTAAGTATAAAAAATATATAAATTACTATAAATTTTTTAAGTTTCTTTAAAAATCTTCTTCAGATCGAGCAGTTGGAATGTTTTGATATTTGGTATGCAGCATCCTTAGGGGGTGAGATTCAAGTTTGTTCAAGCCAAGTCCCTGGGTTGATATTTGGGCTCCCTGTGGGACCCCAAATTATAACTTAGTTCAATATGAAGAATTTTCTTTAAAAATCTTCTTCAGATCCAGCAGTCGGAATGTTTTGATATTTGGTTTGCAGCATCCTTAGGGGGAGAGATTCAATTTTGTTCAAGCCAAGTCCCTGGGTTCATATTTGTGCTCACTGTGGGAACCCAAATTATAACTTACTTCAAAATGAGGAATTTTCTTTATAAATCTTCTTCACATTCAGCAGTCAGAATGTTTTGATATTTGGTATGAAGCATCCTTAGGGGGTGAGATTCAAGTTTGTTCAAGCCAAGTCCCTAGGTTGATATTTGGGTTCCCTGTGGGAGCCCGAATTATAACTTAATATGAGGAATATTCTTCAAAAATCTTCTTCACATCCACCAGTTAGAATTTTTTTATATTTGGTATACAGTATCCTTAGGGAGGTGAGATATAAGTTTGTAAAAGCCAAGTCCCTGGGTTCCTATTTGGGCTCACTGTGGGAGCCCGACTTATTACTTAGCTCAATATGAGGAATATTCTTTAAAATTTTCATTTTTTTAGATCCACAGGTCAGAATCTTTGGATATTTTGTTTGAGCTTTTCTGAGGTGGGGCAGATGCAACTTGTTCAAATCAATTCCCTGGGTTGATATCTATGCTACCATGTCAGGTGAGCACCCTCGGGCACCCTGGAGCCTCTTGTTCTGAATTTTGTTGAAAAACATGGCTGCCAGAAGCCATCTTGGATGTGGATATAAATTGTCCAACAATTCCTTTAGCACACCCTAAAGGCCTTGGCTCTCACCTGATCAGTCCCAAATTTCATATGTGGCTTTGGGGTAATGTCTAGATGGAAGCTATCTTAGATTTGAAATATAAATTGTCAGCAATTTTATTAGCAGACCCTACAGGCAGCATCTCTCACCAGGCTTGGCAATTTCAGGAGAGCGATTTTTTAGCTCTCTTTACTGCCCTCCTGAAAGAATTAAGGAGAGCGAAAAATTGCCTTCCTAAATATTTTGGTCTGGGATGATTGAGATTACATGTATTATGCTCACATTAAATTTTTGTTGTAAAGCAAAAATGTAATTTAACTATAATATACTACCATTACTACTATCCTGTCACTTGAAGCACTTGCACCAGGATGTGACTGTAGATTCAAGCAGACCTGATGTCCAAGAAAGTCATATGCCTACCACTACCACCTTCAACCCCCTTGGTGGGGTTGAAGGTGTTAGTGGTAGGCGTATGACTTTCTTGGACAACAGGTCTGGGTTCACACACAGGTCTTGTCAAGTGTGTGTTCGGTTGGTAAGTGAGACATCTAGATGTCTAAGAGATTTCGCTTTACCTTAGTAAAGTTAATAAAATCACTGATGTAGTCTGTTGGTTTCAGTTTCAATGAGTTTGTTCAATTGGATACTTAAAATGCTGTGTAAAGCTAATTGCTCTCCTAAGCTGATTGAGGAGAGTGATTTTTTGCCCTCCTGCATTTTTCAGAATGCCAGGCCTGTCTCACCGGATCTTTTTCAAATTTTATACGTAACTTTGGTACGACAGGCCTGGCCTTTGAGGAGAGCTATAGCTCCTGCCCTCCATGGCCCCTGCAAAATCAGTTTAAGGAGAGCCATAATTGCTCTCCTTAAGAGCTGTAATAGCTCTCCTTAAACCTTCAATTCACTTATTAATTACAGACTTAAGTACAGAATAGGTCTCCTGGCACAGGTTTAGGGGAGCCGTAGTGGCTCCCCTAGATTTTTCAAAAATTCCAGCATGGTTTGATGTCCTGATGGGAGTTATCAAATTTTTCTGCATTCCGTTGAAAAAGATAGCCGCCACCAGCCATCTTGAATTTGACATATAAATTGTCAACAATTCCATTAGTACACCCAACAGGCCCCATCCCTCACCCGATTTTTTTCAGATTTCATTTGTAGATTTGCTGTGATGTCTTTTCTGTAGAAACTTGAGTGAGTGTCCTGGCATTACTGGATTTTTATACTCCCACTTTCGAAGAAAATGGGAGTATACTGGATTACATGCGTCTCTCCATCCGTCCATCCATCTGTCTGTCCGTGTGTGAGTCCGTCCGAGAATATTCATAACTTAAATAACTTAAGTAAATTATTATTTTTTATAA
This sequence comes from Pictodentalium vernedei, assembly GCA_031216915.1. Classification (NCBI taxonomy): domain Eukaryota; kingdom Metazoa; phylum Mollusca; class Scaphopoda; order Dentaliida; family Dentaliidae; genus Pictodentalium; species Pictodentalium vernedei. Next base: position 110,412,039 of record CM062291.1, on the reverse strand, counting down.
TAGTTGTTGGTCATAGGTATGCCCACACTAGTTATTTCTTTTTTTTATTATTTTTTTTTTTATTACTTGTTCACTTAGAAATTGTGTCCGTCTGAGCCAAATTTTGTCTGTTCAGCCTGTATCTCGGGTATCGAATGTTCTATTGCAATGAAATTTGCCATGAACACTGCTTATGGTATAGGCTTTAAAAAAAGGATTCAACGATATTTTTCACATTCTCCTTTTTAAAGTTATCCCCCTTTTTTGACTTAGAAATTGTTGGAAATAGACATTATTTGTCTGTTCAGCCTGTATCTCAGGTTTGGGTTATCGGATTTCACTGAAATATGGCATGCAGTTTGCCTATGACAAAGGCTTCTGCCTCATTGCATAAAACTTCCAAACACCAAATAATTTACCATACCTTTGACTTAGAAATTGTTCAAAACTTTTGAAGAAAATGGAAGGGGGGGGGGGGGTATACTGGATTGCGTCCATCCATCTGTGCATCCGTCCGTCAGTCCATACGAGAATATTCATAAATAATATTTGTTGGTCATAGGTATGCCCACACTAGGCGGTACACCACGTGTGGGTATGCACCGGACGGAAGTCCAGCTCTTGTTCTATTCAGTTCACTGCCTTCTAGGACAAGTTGAGATGCAGTGTCATTGACACTTTCATAAAACATAAACTGAATTTGATATTTAAAAAAACAAACAAACAGTATTTACCAATAAAACCTTACAAATATAGATGTCATTGGAACCGGCTCATTGAGCCGGTTCCAATGACAGCCATATTTGTACGATTTTATTGACCAAGTGTCAGGATACTTCAGGCCATGTTTGCCTTGTATTGATTATTTTGCTGTTCTTATGTTAGGTAAAGGGTTAAATAGAATCAATTCTTTTCGCGCAAATCCTACCAGAGGTGCAGCGAGAATCTATATGTATTCTCGCTGGTTTTGTTGTGCAAATTTTTGCATGAATCGATTCTCGGATTCTCGTCGAAATATAAGCCCTGCCTTATTTCAGAATGGCTTAACCTTTAATTGGTACAGGCCTGTTCTATAATAAAAGTGATACTTAATTTTATAAGTTTGCTATAGACAAGGATTACATTATGTTGGTCATTTTTCAGCACATTGGCTCCTGATGATTTATGCAGAGCATGTAGTTACAGAAATAGAACTGGAGTGAAAAAAACACCTGTCTGGAAAGATGCACCTGATGGCAAACAGTATTATCCTTCATATAATGTTGCTCCAACATCATACTCGTGAGTAACTAAAAGATTATATTATATAACACGCCCCAAATGAGCCACAAATGACTGTTTAGAATATGCGGAGGTTACTTCAGTTGTAAAATCTGCAGATGGACTACAGATTGTGACAAAATAATACTATTTTTAATAAATCCCTAATCTCAAATGTTTGCGAGTCAGCCATGACAATCTTGCCAGACTAACTTAACTCAAAGGTTGTGCTTTGCATCTACATATGAGTAGAGCAGCTTGCCATTAACTTCCTAACAGAATTTCCACCCAAATAAATAGCAACAGCTAACAGATGATCTCGCCAAAGTTAGCTGTTGCTCTTTCTTTTGGCCGAAATTCTATTAAGACGTAAACAACATGGCTATCATAGTAAAAACAGAGATGGTGAAAAAGCATCACAAAACATTTTTCCTTCAGCTAATAGTGTGACCTTTACATTTTAGACTTATCCTCAGAAACTACTGGGCTAAATTATTCCATATTTGACGTACATGTTTCTTATGTTATTCACATTTGTTCCAATGAAAGTTGCTAGGCCCATAGGGGAGCCCACAAGGGCCTAACTTAGTTAGTACTACCAAAAAATGTGAAATATCTTCTTCAGATTCACCAATCAGAATGTTTGGATATTCGGTATATATCATCTTTAAGGGTGTCACATTCAAGGTAAGTTTTATTATTTATCATTGATGAAACAGTTTTCAGGTTTGATTGATTGATTGATGTTACCTTTTGTTGAATATTCAAAGTTAGTTTTTAGCTCATCTTGACAAAGTCAAGCTGAGCTAATCTCATCTCTCTCCGCCCGGCGTCCGTCAACACCATGTTTTGGTCTTCTCCTCCAAAGCCACTGGGCCAATTCAAGTGAAAGTTTGTGTGAGTGATGGTCCCAAAGGGGCATTGCATTTTTGTTCAACTCAACATGCCCAGCCCCATAGGGAGGGAGTGGGGGAAAAAGCTCCAAAATATTATAAAAATCTTCTCATGAACCAGTGTGTACAGTGACTTGATATTTGCTATGGAGCTTCCATTTGAGGTATAGAATGAAGTTTGTTCAAACAAAGTTCGTGAAGCAATATTTGGCTTTGTAATGGGAGGGGTAAGATTTTTGGCCCCGCCCAAAATTTATATTTTCTGAATTGATGGTCCGGTTTGAACCAAATTTGGTATGTAATATTATTAGGTCATAAGTACTTGACCCACGTAAATGAAAAAAATTCCTGCATCCCCATGGGAACCCTGGGGGCTAAAAATAGAAATATTTTCAAACGCCCATATTTCCCAAAACCTCACGGAACAGAGAGCTGTTATTTGGTATGAAGTATCGTTAGGACCAGTAGAATTGAATGGTAAAAAAAAATTGCCGTCGGTTATGTTAGGGTGTTCTGAAATGGGCATCGAAAAAATGCTGAGTCAGCATATTTGCAAAACCAGAACCAATCATCAGAATCTTTTGATATTCGGTAAACAGCATTCATAGGGGGGGTCAGATACAAGTTTGTTAAAATAAAGCCCATTGGTTCATATTTGGGCTCAATACAGGAGCCCAAATTTTGTACATAGGGTAATATGGGGAATATTCTAGTGCTGCCGCGGTTATCCAGATATCTGGTTAACCTGTGGTTAAAACTTTGACCGGTCAAGAAAATGTTTTAACCGGTTAACCTTACATTCACTATACTCACCATATATGTCAGTGTATAAGTCGCCCCCGTGTATAAGTCGCACCCCAAACTCACTCCTGGAATTCCTCCCTTTTGCCTAAACCCCATGTATAAGTCGCATCCCCCCCCTCCGCCCCCCCCCCCCTCCCCTCCCCCCATTTTTAAATATATGCAGTCAAAAAGAATTAGTTGCAAGTTACGTTTTGCCAATTTGGGGCAGTTTGGGATGCAACAGAAATAGGTAAGTTTTGACGAGTTACCACGTGGTGAATAAGATAAAAGAATAAAGGAAAATTATTACTAAAGATTTAAAAAATACTCGCATTTATTTGTTTTTCGTTGTTTGTTTATCACCCCAATGCCTTTCTTCATCCCTGTCAAGAAAATCCAACGCTCGTTTGCGACTGAAACTTCATAGTTTAAGAATCAGAGCACCATTTGTGCCGTAACCTGCGCAGTTGTTGTGATTAAGTTGGTTTTTCCGGAATGCGAGAATGTTCGGGAAAAACCAATAAAAATACAACAAATGCACAGGTTACAGCACAAATTGTTTTCAAATTGTTGTCCCACTTAAGCATTGTTGGTGCTATTGAAACTAACTTTACCTGGTGCACGTGTGCGTAATTTATAACCAGACATTACACATCAGTGAATTGGAGTTCATGGAATAAATAAATATATCTCTCCAGGTATTGCTGGCAAACATTTAATGTGTTATTATTTATTTTTTCGTTGTTATTTTGATGATTTTGTATTTTTTATGGTTTCATCCATATTGGCCCCACAAACCTGTTGATTTCCGGTACATGCATTGATGTAAACACATGGGCGATTGAACAACAACGACTAAATAGAATACTTCTTTATTATTATTTATGGTCAATGTACATTGGCCGGCCCGATATAATAGTTACAGTTGAAGCAAGAACACACTACAAATATAGGTACCTTAAATGCGGTTGACCACGGTTAACCACAAACACGCTGGTTAACCGGTCAGAAAAAAGTCTTAACCGTGGCAGCACTAGAATATTCTTTAAAAATCTTCTTCAGAACCACCAGTCAGAATCTTTTATTGTTTGATATACATCATTGTTATGAGGATCAGATTCAAGATTGTTCACACCAAGTCCCTAGGTTAATATTTGGGCTTCCTACGGAAGTCCAAATTTTAACTTTCTTCAATATGGGGGGTAATTTTAAAAAATCTTCTTCAGATCCACCAGACAGAATGCTTTCATATTTGGTATGCAACATCTCTAGGGGCGGAGGGTCAGATTCAAGTTTGTTCAAATCAGATCCCTAGGTATATATTTGGGCTCGCTATGGTAGCCCAAATTTTTACTTAGTGTGGAAATGAGGAAATTTCTTTAAAAATCTCCTTCTCCAGATCCACCAGTCGGAATGCTTTTATATTTGGTATACAACACCTCTAGGGGGGTCAGATTCCAGTTTGTTCAATTCGAGCGCCTGGGTTAATATTTGGGCTCCATATGGAAACCCAATTTTAACTTAGTACAATGTGAGGGAATTTCTTCAAAAATCTTCTTCAGATCCACTAGTCAGAATGCTTTCATATTTGGTATACAACATCTCTAGGGTGGTCAGATTCAAATTTGTTCAAATCGGATCCATAGGTTAATATTTGGGCTCACTATGGTAGCCCAAATTTTAACTTAGTGCACTATGAAGAAATTTCTTTAAAATTTCTCTTCTTCAGATCCAACAGTCAGAATGCTTTCATATTTGGTACACAACATCTCTAGGGAAGTTAGATTCAACTGTGTTCAAATTGAGTCACTGGGTTAATATTTGGGCTCTCTATGGGAGCGAGAATTGGCCATTTTGCTGAAAAATTAAAAATGTTGTATTCAGTACCCTCTAGATGTGTGTAACTAAGATTAATCCACATAGGTTGTATCAAGGGGCTTCATAGGGGAGCTCTACATTTTACATTATGATCAACTGAAGAAAAGGCATGATGCCTGGATTATTTTTGTCTCTCCTGAGGGACTGAAGGATTGACAGTGTAGCCTATGGAGATGGATTGCTTAATGTAGACTCATTCTTGGACTCTGTTTATATTGTGTTCTGTTCAAGATGTGCGCTTCAGGCCCCGTGGGTCCTCTTGATTGTATTGTATATTCTAATTTGGGAGGTGGAGGGGGGATATCCAGGTCTGGATATCTCCCCCCTCCCCTGCACCCTTGAAAACTTTGTTTACTCAATGATATTTGATGCTCAAATATTGAGACAATGGAAATTTCTAATAATGTATGTCTCATCATTTGAGCATCAAATAGCTTTGAATTAACATGAAAAAATGTTTTCATAGATGGTGGGGTGGAGTGGGGTGGGGGAGATATCCAGGCATGGATATCTCCCCCTGCCTCTTCACTTCCCAAATCTGCATCAAACCAACCAAATCCCAATCCTGAAAACGGCTCATTTTAGTGCATTTTAGACTTACTGATGGATTAGTTTGCATACAGCTGATTCATTGCCAATAATGTCCAAATTGTCCATACTATCAATTCATCCAATGTGTTTGTATCTTTCAAAACACTATTCAATATCATGTATTTCCTTGTTCTGTTGGCTTTAAATTTGGGTATTTTCTCTTGCTACCTCCCAATTTACCTTCACAGACCTTGGAACGTTTGTTTTCCAAACAGTTCAAGTGGTTTGTCTCAATAGTCACTATTATTAACAAAAGTGATTAAATATTGCCAACATCAAATTTGAAATAAGTTGATGTGAGAAGATGTGAATTATTGTAAGCATGTGCAGTTTGTAACATTAGACATTTCAACCAAAGGCTTCGCATGAGTTGCAATTGGAAGTTTTGCTTTTGGAAACCTGTACTTTATCAGCTATGTCAAAAAGATTAACTGTTTGCATCGGCATGCTGACATCATGATAGCACTTTACCAAAAAAATAATGCACACAAAACAGCGAACCTAAAGAAATACCAATGTGAATCTACTTGGGTTCTTGTGATTTTCACCCTGTGAATATTTATGCGAATCAATTCATGGATTTATATTGAATTTTACAGACTGTAGCCACCTAGTGTTACCCGGGTTATGTGTGTAGTTTAAAATATTTTTGCTGGGCAGTCTGCCAGTTGCTTGAGTGGTTTATGTGGTTTAGTGTAGTTTTGCTTGGCATATGATGTTACAATCACTACACTGCTATTTGCAATATAGTCTGCATCCTTTCTTGATTCTGCAGCAGTCCAAATATTAGAAAAGAGACATTCTTGCTGATTTACAGTATGCAGAGTCAAGTGATGAACTCCACTAAAATTGATCTTTGATAGAGATGGGCAGTAAACAGACTCTGTTTCACTGGTAAAATAGGACCCCATCACCAATGCTTGGGAGGTGCAAACCCTTTCTAAAATGGGCAACATGGCTTATTAACATTCACCCCAGGTATTGAGTTGATACTCATGTTGTGGTCATGATTAGCCATTGTGTAAAAATATGTGACCTTAAACACCAATAAATAAATAAATAGATAGAGATGGGCGGTATTGGAATTTTGAGTTTGGTATCGCTTTTTTTTTCATTTTTAGGGGGTATACCTCAGTAAGTATAGGTTCAGTATTCTGATTTGACTGAGATTTGCTGGTAAAACCAAAGAAGAATTCACATCAGGAAAAACAGAATAAGTTGTATCATTCTACCACAATGCTATAAATGACACTGCCAATGAACTCAACAGGAGCATTCTTTTATGACCAGAAATCATATCTACAGTAATTTTGTGACTTGTTCTAAACACACTGTAATGTTTAAAGACCTGTAACGTCTCGCATCATTTGTAAATAGTCACAAAATGTAGTTTGTAAAACAGTAATTATTCAAATAGGAGTCCAATAAACAAAAAACTATCTAATATTATTATTTATAAAATTCAGTAATTAGCAATTCTTATTAATCAAAGTAATTAATAAACAGTAGTCAGGTAAAAATAAAAGTTAAGACCATAATTTATTTATAAAATGGTAATTAACTAAGTGAAAAATTAACGTAAGTTTAATTAATAATTAAAGTTGGTAATTTAATGGAGCTTCGAATCTCCTGCCCAAAGCCATTCTCCATTTCTGTATTTTTCAGCATTTCGGCGCAATAAATGTTTGTAGGATTTTACACGTTTTATTTTTATCAAACGTTCATTAAGAGTAAATCACGTAAGTTTCAACAACTCTAGTTTTACCTTTGGTGCACCGTTCGTTATGGCTAGGGTTGTCAATGTGTCAGTATTTGACAAAATGCACATTGCAAGATCATTTATTAGCGCAAAGTTTACTTCTTTCAATCATTACTATGCAAGGTATTATGGGACTCATACTAAATTTAGCTATGTTTCTCAGTAGTCATGGTTATTGTCCCACACTCCGACCTCCGAAATTGGAAGTAGTTTTACTACGTCCAACACATCCACTTTTTCGTTGGCCCTTTTGGAAGGTGAAGATACATTCGAGCGACATCTAGAAGCTCATTGGCTGAACTGGAGCCGAAGGTACTTTCCGGAGATCAGGTGTATAAAAGGAGAGACACTCATTCGCGGGGGTCTTCTCCACGTCATTTACTGGGAACACAACAAAACCTTACCGGCGAAAATTAGCATACGACAGATTTCACAAATGGTAAACAGACAATTAAAGTCATCATAATTTAGCTTAAAAGGTACATACAAAAGAAATATGGATTGAAAATACATACATCAATACGAGCCTTCCATATATATAACTGTTGGAACTCTTTTAACAGTCTTTTGGGATTTATACGGCTCACTCTTAGCCAAAGGTTCCCACTTTCGGTTTCACACTATTACTACGAATTTTACTACGATTTGTTTACGTTGGTTACGAAACAAATGCTCATATTAGTTTTACCTGTACCGTTGTTCAGACACAGTCCTGTCGAGTTTGAGGGATACTGGGAGGGTGTACACTAATGTTAGACGTTGTTTACGACGAACACAGTATTTCCCCCGTAGGAACCCCGGGAAGTGAAGCAGTGCTTGTTTACTTTGGTAACCAAGCTCTTTTTCACTGGTAAAATAGGACCCAGTCACTAATGCTTGGGGTGCGAGTCCTCTAAAATAGGCAACATGGGGTATAAACTGACCTTAACTTTAGCTCCATGTTGTGGTCATGATCAGCTATTGTGCAAAAGTATGTGACCTTAAACACCAATAAATAAATAAATAACACAGTATTTATTTATTTTAATAAGATAGAAATATTATAGCTTCAAGTCCAACGCATTATAACAACCACTTGAGTGAATTACTACTAGTACAGAAATAATTTTTGGAACAACACCTCTCACATAATAATTTTATTTCCACTGAAAAGAAGCCAACCAAGTTACCAACGCCTTTTTATTAATAAATGACCTGTGTTCTTTGTACTTCCTCTTCAGAGTTTTTCATGTATACCTTGTTAGCTGTTCTACACGGTGCACAGTGTAGTTGATACAGACGTTCCTGTAGTGCTGATACAAACTTTATGTATGTGCATTTACCCCAACTGAGCTCCTAGAGCTTGGCTTATTGTATTTGGAGTATTTTCACATCGACTAACTTTTTGTTGGCACTAAATTGTCTCTTGCAAACTCGCGCCTGTTCACCCATCTCTTGCTCACATTTTATGCAGCCCATAGGGAATGGCCTAAATATTGAAGGGGTACTATAATTGGGTATTAACTACTGATGGCCCACATTTACAGAGATCTAGAATAACCGCATTTAACAGAAAGAAGAAACTAACATATGCTCTCCAACAACTCAAGAATAACAGTTTTTAACGGAAAGAAGAAACTTAAACATATGCTCCAGTTACTCCAGAATAACAACATTTAACAGAAAGAAGAAACTGGACCTTATATTCCAGCTAATTTATATATTGGTGGTAATAACCACCAGGTGACTCAGTGACCCAACACTGTTGGTTGGCCCAAAAAGTGTGTGATCAGTTGAGGCGAGCTTAGAGGGCTAAACTATTACATTTTTGATGGCAGAGGAGGGATATTAATTAACTCACATTTAGAATAGATTATTCCTTAGCGATTGGGTTACATTGCTGAGTTTGGCAAAATGTCTAGAACCACAAAGACTGGTGGGGTAACCCCGGTTGATGACGAGAGAGAATTACACAACCCGCAACAAGCAAATGGTCAACTGGACATTTCTCAGATAACTGAAGTTCAACATTCATCTGAGCAGAATGCAGAGGAGAATGTTGAGACTGTTGTCATTAATGACACCAATAAGCAAGTACATACTGACAGAATCAGTAATGTAGAGACAGAATTACTGTTACTACGAGACTAGGTTAATAATATGACTGATATGATGAATCAGCTAATGACGCAAAGTGTAATAGCTCAACATAACGCAACTAACAACTGTGAGACATTAAATAATGGTGAATATCACATGAGGTCACATATCAACCCTGAGGCTAATAGGGATGGACAAAACAAAACACTGGTTTTACGAAGCCAGATTACTACGATGGCAAGTCAAGTTGGATGGATTACATAAGTCACTTTGAAATGGTTGCTGAATTAAATGGATGGCATAATAATGTACAGGCAATGAAACTAGCTACATGCTTGAAAGGAAATGCAAGAAGTATTTTAACTGATCTTAAGCCTGAACAACTTAAAGACTATTCACAACTTAAATCAAGTTTAATGGCGAGATTTGAGCCTAAAAACCAGTGTGACGTATATCGTACTCAACTGGATAGCCGAATAAGAAAGAAAGGTGAGCAGTTACCTGAGCTAGTACAGGACGTAAAATGCTTAGTGAGGTTTGCATATCCTACTGCGTCAGATGATGTCCGAAATACAGTAGAACCTGTCTTGAGAGACCACCCTTTGGGCCACACAAAATTGGTCTCTCAAGACAGGTGGTCTCTCATAAGAGGTTTCAGGTTTTCTCAAGTCAGTGAATAACCAACCACAAAATTCAGAAATGGAGAAGAATGGATTCTTGTAATTACTTTGTAGTTCTTTTTTATGAAGTTTTTGTAACAAATTGAAATGGACTGTTATAAAAATTATAAAAATAAATTTTCAACACAAATTTATTTTTATAATCCCATCTGTCACATTTCAGGTATGTATGAAATTGTTTATTCAGCAATAATCCTAATCTTTTCAAAGGAGTCTTATAAAAACATCTCAATCTTTAATGAGTTAGCAATTGAAACCTAATTATGAGCTTTTAATACTTTTAATTTTGTTAGTATAACCACAATGGATTTTCCAATTCCAGAACTGGTAAAAAGTTTTTGTCATGGTTTCAGTGTTCAAAGGGGCGGTCTTTCAAGACAGGTCCATTATGGCATATAAATAAAAGTTGGTACCAGGTCACAGTGGTCTCTCAAGACAGGTGGTCTCCCATAGCAGGTCCATTATAGAGTAAAACCAATCGGTGCCTGGCAGATGTGGTCTCTCAAGACAGGTGGTCTCTCAAGACAGTGGTCTCTCAAGACAAGTTTTACTGTAGTATTGCTTATAAATGCTTTCGTGAAGCACTTCATGACAAAGATATGGAGTGGGCAGTTTGTAAAAGCAGTGCTGAAAATATTGATGAAGCACTTGACTTGGCTCTGAAATATGAAGCATTCATGTTAAGCCACAATGGAAAGAGCAATGCTAAATATAGTCTGCATGCTCAGACAGTAGAAGAAGGCTTAACACATGATTTACCTAGTGAGTCAAGAGAAGATGTAATTAATGCCTTAAATGAAAGGATAGCTAAGATTGAAAATGAAAAACAAATAAGTCGGGATGACAGGAAATGCTTTTTCTGTGGAATTCCTGGCCACCTCAAGAAGGAATGCAGGAAATATAAAGCAGCTGTCAGTAAGGAATATTACCCTTATGGGAAACAAGCATCAACATATAAACACCAAAAAATAGAGAAAGCTGTTCAAACCAGAGATGACTCGGAAAACTAATTTATACTGAGTCTGGGGGGTCAAGATTCAGCAGTTTCTGAAAATTGACCTGAGCTTATATATGAAACAAGAACTGTAAATAATTATGGATTATTTGTTAATATAAATTTATCTGGAGAAAAATTTGATTGTCTAATAGACACAGGGGCAACAGTATCAGTACTACACAGGAAGATTTATGAGAAATTACATGATCGACCACACTTGGACCAAGCATGTGGGCATCTTCGCATGGCTGACGGTGAATTAGTCACACTTGAGGGTGCAGCTACCTTTCCTCTTAATATTCACAGCAACATCAGACAGTGTGATTGTAACAGATATTGATGCTCCAGCAATTTTGGGGTATGATTTCCTCCAGAAAAATAACTGCACTATACATATAAAGGAAGGAAAATTAATTATGGATGACATTGAAATTAAATGTCACTTGGAGAGTCAACGACAGTCGGTACACAGAATCGCTATATCAGAAAACATGACTATACCATCATCTTGTGAAATGGTGATACCCTGCACCATGACTGGGGAGTTGCCTTATTATAAAACTGCACTCATAGAAAAGGGCAGTGAAACTTTACTGAAAATGGGATTGTTAGTAGCAACTGCATAATTGATCCCAGTGGTACAAACATACCTTTGCGAGTAATAAATGTTACTGCTGAAGCAAAGATGCTGTATAAAGATACTGTCGCTGCTGAATGTGAAGTTGTGCCCCTTTGGGTACATAATCTAGAAGTCCTGATTAACATGGTGAACACAGCAAGTAGTGAGGCTGCTGAGGCTAATGCTCAGGGAGAAGATGGATCTTTTGCACATTTAGATATTATTTTAAATGCACTTGATGACTCTATTAGTGCTGAACAGAAGGAGTCTATACAGACACTTTTACACAAGCATACTAATGCTTTTTCTAGGAGCAGGGATGATCTTGGAAAAACAAATATAGTGTATCACAATATTGATACAGGTAGGACAAAGCCTATTAAACAAGCTCCAAGACGAGTTCTCTTGTCCCAGATCAAAGAAGTGGAGAATGAAATTCAGCGTATGTTATAAACGGGCGTGATCGTACCTTCGAAATCGCCATGATCTTCACCCATAGTGATTGTTCGGAAGAAGGATGGATCAATATGATTTTGTATCGATTATCGTAAACTAAATACTGACACAATTAAAGACTCCTATCCATTACCAAGAATTGATGACTCACTTGATGCTTTACGAAGTTCAAAAATATTTTCAACAGTGGACCTACAGAGTGGATACTGACAAGTCCAAGTAAACCCCAAAGACCAGGAAAAGACTGCTTTCATTACAACTAATGGATTGTATGAATTTAAATCTATGGCTTATGGTTTGTGCAATGCTTGTGCAACTTTTGAGAGATTGTTAGAATATATCTTACATGGCTTACAGTGGCAAACATGCCTACTTTATATTGACGACATAGTGATTTTCTTAAGCACTTTTGATGCACACCTTGAGAGATTGGACAAAGTATTAAAACGAATAGGAGAGGCTGCACTGAAAATATCCCCCAAGAAATGTCATCTTTTCAAGTCACAAGTAGAATTTCTTGGTCATGTTGTCTCAGAGAAGGGCAGCTCCAGAAAAGACAGTAGCAATCAAAACATGGCCTATACCTAAAAATGTCACGGAATTAAGGAGCTTTCTTGGAACTTGCTCCTACTACAGGATGTTTATCAAGGATTTTGCTAAAATAGCAAGACCTTTACATAGGCTTACAGAGAAGGATGTTCCATTAGTTTGGACAGAAGAGTGCCAAGAAGCCTTTGATAAGCTGAAGAAATTATTATCAACTTCTCCAGTGCTCGCCAGATCTTACAAAGACTTTTATTCTTGACGCAGATGCCAGTGGTCGTGGCATTGGGGCTGTATTGCCTCAACTTCATGATGATGATGAACATGTTGTTGCACACTACAGCAAGACTTTAACAAAAGCGGAACGGAAATACTGCATAACCCGCCAAGAGTTATTTTTAGTAGTAAGTGCCATTAAGCACTTTCACCACTATTTATGTGGAGTCCATTTTCTTGTAAGGACTGATCATAGTGCCTTGAACTGGGTAAGGCAATTTAAAAATGCTGAAGGCCAGTTAGCCAGATGGCTCGAGGTTTTAGAGACGTATAATTTTACTATCCAACACAGACCAGGTGTAGGGCATGGTAATGCAGATGGCCGGTCTAGGCCATGCACAGAAGGTTGTGAATACTGTAATAGGAAAGAAGTCGAAGTGTCTGAAACACAAAATATAATAAAACCAGATGACTATTTTGTACAAGCTATGGATCATTACATAACTGCATCAAGAAAAGACAATTTAGAGACTAGTAATTCTGACGATGATGATTATAACAAGCTATTAGACATTGAAGATTCAGCTGAATCCATCAGTTGGATTGAGGCAAAATCTGATGAGAATCTGAGAAATGCCCAATTGAATGATAAAATTTTGGCCATTGTATTAGGCTGGAAGGTGAGTGGTTGAGGTCGACCAAAATGGGCAGAAATTAGTCATTTCCCAAAAGATGTTAAGGGGACGTCCAACCTAACTTTGGTCAAATTTCATGTAATTTTCTTTCAAGTCTAAAAAAGGCCCAAAATGAATAACCCCAATAAATTATATACCAAAATGCTTGGAATGAAACATAGAACATGTGGAAACTGAAATTTGCCATGGAACTGCTGCCATGTGTAAATAGCACCACCTGAAAGTCTGCTATGGCATAAGTAAGAGAACAAAATTTTTACAATAAAATACCTCAAAATAAAATAACAGCTGTATTCTATAAACATTTAAGTACATACTCGAAGAAATCTTTTCCTAATTCATGAAAGTAATGAAGATTGAGACCAAATGTTATAAGTGGAGTGCTCACTGATTGAAGGCAGACATTTTCTTTTGTTTATGTTTTGATTTGGGGAGTTCAACAAAGGTCAACTTGAAGGAGTCCAGCAGAAGAAGTATGGAAGGACAAAAGAGTGTCTCCCAATATCAAGATGTATGTGTTACTGTAATGGTTTGGAAAGAAAATATGATATTTTCCTATGTAGAATGCACTGCAAAGTCATACATTGTAGTTGAATAAATATATTTACAAACCCCTTGCACTGTAACCCCTTTTATCCCATGCATCAATTTGATAGTGATTAAATTGTTAAATTTGTCTGGTTTATCAATAAGTACATTAGCTTTGTTTAACTCTTGGACACCAATACACTCATGATATCTGTTGGAGAAGAAATAAGGGTAACTGTAACCTGTCACTGCAATAAACCATCTAATGTACTTAAAGTACATTGTTATTCAAAACACATCAAATCAACCTTACATAACCATTATTGCATGTACTTTCCCCAAGGAGGCTTACTGACATATTGAGATCAGAAGGGCACATCCAGAGGGTCTCACATATTTTTTTCAAGAACGCAGTACACAAAGCAATCCCCAAAAGATGACAAGTGAGCTCCATTTGACACAGAAAATTTTGGGGGTGGGGGGGGGGGGGGGGGGGGGGCTCTCTTCCTTGTATGACTCTACCTCTGGCACTCAAGGCATATGCCTTTTTTCTCAAAGTTTAACTCTTTTTTTCTTTTTGAAGATCCTGGCCACACATGTTCCAAACACTATCAGACAGGTAAACCTCCAAATAAGTGTATCTGCAAAAATCATGTTACATTGCAAAACATTCTTTTTAGAGTTTTAGTTCTGGACCTTTCATGCTTTTTACTTCCAACTATAACACTTAATTTATCGATTCATGGGTGAATAGAAAAGTCCTGCCATAATCAACATTTTGAGTTCCATAAGCCTTCAAAACAGCTCCAATAAAAGTGTCAAACATCAGATTGGTGGCTTTATACAGAATATTCATTAGGTTGTTGCTTGATAAGTAATAGGAACAAAATCTTCACAAGAAAATTCTGCAGCAATACAATTGTGGGTATTAGCAGGCACTCTGCAACAAATTGTAACAAATCAACTAGTTATAAACAAAATTTTCTAACTCAAAAGAGTGAAAAAGTACCACAACTCTGAAAAAATGTGGGAAGAAACACATGCTACAGCAGCTACACAGGCATTGTTTCTCCATGATGCTCGATCACAAAACCAAATATCCTTCAAATTGGAGTAGCAATGGTTGAGATACAAGGGGGAATGTTGGTACATGCAATGATGAATGGGTAAGACTAAGATTAAGAGGACAGGGGGTCACCACTGCACGGCCCTAGATGCACCTTTGATTTTCCAACTTGCACTAAGTTCCAGGTCTGGGGCATAATAATCGCAACACACCCAACTTATCAGTTCATAATTTCAGTTAAATAAAAGAAATTATCAATTTGAATTAAATAATAGATGATGTAAAAATATTTGGCTTCCTTCGCCTTCTCGTACTATTTAATTACCACAAACAATATCAGTTTGATGCCGACAAACGAAACTGAACGCATGTGGTTTGATTAAAAAGTAACTCGGCATGAATAATGAAGAAATTGCGAATATTTCGTGTATTTCATTTATTTAAAAGCCAATTGCAGCTAATATTGACCGTGCATTCGATAATTCGTTTCGGTTTTGACCACACGGCCACGCTGACACTCCGTGACAGCGGTTATGTTTATTGTGATATGCAAATTGGGGGATGGTTTCCGGTGAAGGAGATTTGTCACATTTGTCAGTGTAAAACGATAAAAAAAAAACCACTGATCGACGCTTGTATTACTATGGTTGGTTGGAAGAAAAAACTAAATTCTCAGCATCGTCCAAGCGCACCTTATTTAAAAGCACGAATGCATCATTTTCAACCCATCTTCAATCGGTCCTTTGCAGACATCAAACATACCCGTCTTCAAATTCCATGGTTACTAGGACGTAAATAACTTCGCAGCGACAGGGGGAAATTAACACACTCAATATAGTTCCAGGTCACTTGGAATATACTTCGTGAAAAAGTGATTTCTGAAGCATTCTGCTTACTTTGTTATGAATATTGCCTTATTTTATGTGTATCGTCCCGATTTTATACACTCGGTTATTTTTTTTTCAAGTGGTTCATGTTGTCTTTCTAGTGCGCAATAATTCAGATTTTTTGTCAACAAAAAAGTTCAGACGGCCTGTAAACACGAGAGGGAATTTCGAACCATATTTTGCAGTTATGACATTAACAGCTCAAGTACTTGCTGTCACCTGTTTGCAAATCCGCTCATACATTGTCTCGAACAAATAAAGGGCGTGATCACGTCCTTGCATTCTTACGATTGCCCAAATTGAGTATTTCTGCAAGAACCACATCGTAATCACATGACCGGAAAAACATCGTTGAAACATGGCCACATCCGGAACATCAAAAATTTGTGTTGATGTTATTACATTCAAACGTCAAAACCCACCAGAGTGTGTGTCAAAAAAATGCTTTCTCCGAGTCTGTAGTATGTTATCATTATATTGAGGACAAGGCTTTCGAATTACCGATTATTTTGTGGTTTTACCGGTTCGTTACTTATGCCATTTGCAAATTAATTTTCTTCAAAATCATAAAATTCACTTTTTTTCCTGAAAAAAAATATATGTACCTTTTCTATGCACTTTACTCATTATTTTGATATATAATTTGCCTTTCCTTACTTCTCTTATCTGTTTCTGAGGCATTGGGAAAAATGTCAAAAAATTGACCAAAGTTAGGTTGGACGACCCCTTAAGGCTTATTGGGCTGTGTGGGAAAGAATTTCTTTGGTTAATGATATTTTGTTTTGCGAATGGCAAAACTGTGGTACTGACGAAAAGTTCTGGCGGTATATCGTGCCTAAAATTTGGGTGCAGGATGTTTTAAAGTTATTGCATAGTGACCCGATGGCTGGTCACTTGGGTATTTCACGGACCGCTACAAGAGTCCGGGGACATTTCTACTGGGTACGAATGAAAACTTCAGTACGAAACTACATAAGGAAATGTCAGGTGTGTCAGTGTAGAAAGAATCCTTCGAAGAAATCACAAGTGCCAATGAAGCAGTACTTGGTGGGTGCACCCCTTGAAAGGGTGGCAGTAGATATTTTGGGACCACTGCCCAAGACTAAAAATGGAAAGAAATATATTTTGGTCATTACTGATTATTTTACACAGTGGGTTGAAGCATATCCAATGATAAACCAGGAGGCTGGGACAGTTGCCAATGTCCTTGTAGATGAGTTTATCTGTAGATACAGGTTGCCATTGCAGCACCATACAGACCAGGGTAGACAGTTTGAATCGGAACTGTTTGTACAATTATGTAAAAAGCTAAATATTAGTAAAACTAGAACCACAGCATACCACCCTGCTAGCGATGGGTTGGTAGAACGTTTTAACCGCACACTAGAAGATATGTTAAGCAAGGTCATATCAAAAAGCCAGAGGGACTGGGATGTATACCTCCCCATGTTAATGTTTGCTTACCGCTCTTCGGTACATGATAGTACTGGTGAAACACCATGCATGATGATGTTTGGCAGAGAAGTCATGATGCCTGTGGACCTCTTGTATGGGATCCCAAAGAAACATTTTCACTCTCAACATGAGAATATTACAGATTATGTTGAGAATTTGCAAGCTAAAATGGCCAAGGTTTATGAAACAGCTTGTGACCACATGTTGAAAGCTAGTGAAAGGCAGAAAACATATTATGATCTAAAATCAACAAGCAATGCATACACTGTTGGGGATGCTGTCCTACTACAAAACACAATTCGGAAGAAAGCCCGAAGCCTAAAACTTGAGTCCTGCTGGGAAGGACCATACATTATTATTGAAGTGATTTCAGACTTGCTATTTAAAATAAAGAAATCTCCCAGCAAGGACCATAAAATTGTACATGTTAACAGATTGAAGGAGTATGTGGGGAAATTTACTAAATGGTTTAATCCAGCTTCACAGCCTAACACTAGATCTCAAAACCGTAAGGCATGAAGTGGTGTATATTCAGTGATGATAGCAATTGCTGGTATTACAGGTTACTGTCTTATTCAAGTATTATTTTAGAAACTATAAGTGCTGTTACATGGAAACTTATGGCATTCTCCCCCACTTTCTGTACTTTCAGATGGACAAAGTTTATAATTGCAAGGACTGTGATGACTTCTTTTACGAAAGAGAGAAACTACGGAGGTACGAAAGAGAAAAACACAGAGAAGTAATTGAATGCTCTTATTGTTCGTATAAGTGCAGCGCAGCAAGGAGAGTGAACATGGAAAGACACATTGGGAGAAAACACATTAACTATACACGACAACACAGAAGGGAGGACACAGAGTATTACACATACATACAGGACAATAGAAGAAACAGTCATGAGAAGCACACACCACCACACAGAAAATCGTGTGAAATCAACGGTTAACAAGGTTAATAGCAAACACACTACTAAAACATCACCACCACCAAAGAGATAGAGAACCCAAGAAACACATAAGACAACCAGCAATGCAACATCTGAAGACCTAGGAATTGACCTCAGCTTACCGGTATCACATTGGAAGGATATTGCCCCGATACAAGTCTTCCCAGCACACATGGACTGTTATTCATCGGCGTCAATACCACAACACAGCCAACAGACACACAGACACGGGAGCAGCAATCCACAATACCAACAGTACACCTTCCGGAAGTATCACTACAACAACAACAATCTACACAGTCACAACAACCTACAACAGAACAGCTTTCAGTACCAGAACAGCCTTCAGAACAACAACCTTCAGCACAACAACTACCAGAGTTACAAACCACAGAATTGGACACCATCATTCAGGAAATGTTTACCCTAACACAGCCAACCACATCCATATACAGCACACCAGGAGTAACAACACAATAAGATACATCCAAAGATACATTAGAACCTGTGGACCTATCAAAACCAAAGCTGATGGAAGTGAACAAATACATACAATTACCAGAACCATACAAAACATACCAGCAACTCTCGGGGACCCCAGGTTTTACATGATAGGGGCCCCATCACACTACATGGAGGGACACAGAGTACAACTGATAGCAGCAACACGAAGAACATGCCAACAACATTTAAATATGTATAAACACTGCTTTGTACCCTATGGCTACCTGATGGTTAAGAAAGAAGAAACGGTTCGTCTACCAAATGGCACCATGTATGTCCTAAATGATTTTTTGATGAAAAACCCATCAGTGAAGGCAACATATGAAGTGGGCACCCAGACGGATGGGGAAGTTGTCATCAAGAATGTTGGCCCAGCGCAGACTAGCGCAATTAATTTATCTAAGATGGCAGAAGAATAAGAAATTATATAATACACCTTCAGTTAATGGAATATAAATAATATACAGAATACAGTACTAATGGTGAAGAGAACCAGAAGAGATTTTCTAATTTTTTTGTCCTGTGTGATGTAAATGGTAACTGGTTGGTATTCCATTTTTTTTTTTTTTTTTTTTTTGGTATATTTCCACAAACAGCTTAAATTTTTTCATTTTTTTTAAAAAAATATTTAATTATTTTGAAATTTTAAAATTTTCAGAAATAATAGTCCCTGTTCGAGGACGAACAATTTTTTTTATGTGGCGGGTGTTGTAATGTCTCGCATCATTTATAAACAGTCACAAAATGTAGTTTGTAAAACAGTAATTATTCAAATAGGAGTCCAATAAACAAAAAAATATCTAATATTATTATTTATAAAATTCAGTAATTAGCAATTCTTATTAATCAAAGTAATTAATAAACAGTAGTCAGGTAAAAATAAAAGTTAAGACCGTAATTTATTTATAAAATGGTAATTAAATAAGTGAAAAATTAACGTAAGTTTAATTAATAATTAAAGTTGGTAATTTAATGGAGCATTGAATCCCCTGCCCAAAGCCATTCTCCATTTCGGTATTTTTCAGCATTTCGGCGCAATAAATGTTTGTAGGATTTTACACCTTTTATTTATATCAAACGTTCATTAAGAGTAAATCGTGTAAATTTCAACAACTCTAGTTTTACCTTTGGTGCACCGTTCGTTACGGCTAGGGTTGTCAATGTGTTAATATTTGACAAAATGCACATTGCAAGATCATTTATTAGCACAAAGTTTACTTCTGTCAACCATTACTACACAAGGTATTATGGGATTCGTACTAAATTTAGCTACGTTTCTCAGTAGTCATGGTTATTTTCCCACACTCAGACCTCCGAAATTGGAAGTAGTTTTACTACGTCCAACACTTCCACTTTTTCATTGGCCCTTTTGGAAGGTGAAGGTACATCCAAGCGACATCCAGAAGCTCATTGGCTGAACTGGAGCCGGAGGTACTTTCCGGAGGTCAGGTGTATAAAAGGAGAGACGCTCATTCGCGGGGGTCTTCTCCACGTCATTTACCGACAACACAGCAAAGCCTTACCGGCAAAAATTAGCATATGACAGATTTGACAAACGTTAAACAGACAATTAAAGTCATCATAATTTAGCTTAAAAGGTACATAAAAAAGAAATATGGATTGAAAATACATACATCAATACGAGCCTTCCATATATATAACTGTTGGAACTCTATAAACAGTCTTTGGGATTTATACAGCTCACTCTTAGCCAAAAGTTCCCACTTTCGATTTCACACTTTTACTATGAATTTTACTACGATTTGTTTACATTGGTTATGCAACAAATGCTTGTAGTAGTTTTACCTGTACTGTTGTTTAGGCACAGTCCTGTTGAGTTTGAGGGATACTGGGAGGGTGTACACTAATGTTAGACATCGTTTACGACGAACACAGTATTTATTTATTGTTATAAGATAGAAATATTACAGGTTCAAGTCCAGTGCATTATAACAACCACTCGAGTGAATTATTACCAGTACAGAAATAATTTTTGGAACAACACCTCTCACATCATTATTTTATTTACACTGAAAAGAAGCCAACAAAGTTACCAATGCCTTTTTATTATGTCTCCCCTTCCCAGAAGGGAGACATTTTGTTTTAGTGCATATTCTTCTTCTTCTTCTTCTTCCTTCTTCTTCTTCTTCTCATACAAACTTTGTCCGGGCCATAACTTTTTTGTCTTGTGACCTACACCTTAGATACTTGGCATGTCGATGTATCACCATGAGCCGGTGTGCAGTGTACCATAGTGACCTTCATGTGACCTTGACCTTTGACCTAAAGGTCAGATTTATGTGTTTTTTTAAGGGAAACATCACACAAACTTTGTCCGGGCCATAACTTTTTTGTCTTTTGACCTACACCTTAGATACTTGGCATGTGGATGTATCACCATGAACCGGTGTGCAGTGTACGATAGTGACCTTCATGTGACCTTGACCTTTGACCTGAAGGTCAGATTTATGTGCTTTTTTAAGGGAAACTGTCTGGACCAGAACTTTTTTGTATTTCGAGTCAGGCTTTAGATATTTGGCATGTGGATGTATCACCACAAGCCGGTGTGTAGCGTACCATTGTGACCTTGACCTTTGATCAGAAGGTCAGATTTGTGCTTTTTTCAAGGAAACTTTGTCCAGACCAAAACTTGTTTGTCTTTTGAGCCAGGCCTTAGATATTTGGCACGTGGATGTATCACTATGAGCCGGTGTGTCGCAATTTATGTACTTCAAATAGGGAGTAATTGTCCAGTCCAGAATTTTTTAGTTTTTTTGACCTAGGACTTGGTTATTTGACATGTGGATGTGTCACCATGAGACCGCATGTCGTGACCTTCATGTGACCTTGACCTCAAGGTCAAATTTGTGTACTTCAAATAGAGAGTAATTGTCCAGACCAGAATTTTTTTGTTTTTTGACCCAGGACTTGGTTATTTGACATGTGGATGTGTCACCATGAGACCGCATGTCGTCTACCTCGATGACCTACATGTGACCTTGACCTCTGACCTTAAGGTCAAATTTATGTACTTCAAATAGGGAATAATTATCCAGACCAGAACTTTTTTGTTTTTTGACCTAGGACTTAGATGATTGACATGTGGATGTATCACAATGAGACCACATGTCATCATGACCTTCATGTGACCTTGACCTCAAGGTCAAATTATGTACTTTAAATAGGGAGTAATTGTCCAGACCAGATTATTTTTTTTTGGACATGTGGATGTGTCACCATGAAACCACATGTCCGCTACCTTGATGAACTGCATGTGACCTTGACCTCTGACCTCAAAAGGAAGGGGAGACATATGTTTTAGTGTGCTAAAACACTTTCTAGTTAACCCTTTACCCAACAAATCGCCCGCAACTGCCCGCGTAATATGAAAATTTAGCAGCTGAAAAAATGAATCACCATGAAACCGCATGTCCGCTACCTTGATGAACTGCATGTGACCTTAACGTCTGACCTCAAGGTCAAATTTATGTACTTCAAATAGGGAATAATTGTCCAAATCAGAACTTTTTGGTTTTTTGACCTAGGACTTAGATGATTGACATGTGGATGTATCACAATGAGACCACATGTCATCATGACCTTCACCTCAAGGTAAAATTTATGTACTTTAAATAGGGAGTAATTGTCCAGACCAGAATTTTTTTTTTTTGACATGTGGATGTGTCACCATGAAACCACATGTCCGCTACCTTGATGAACTGCATGTGACCTTGACCTCTGACCTCAAAAGGAAGGGGAGACATATGTTTTAGTGTGCTAAAACACTTTCTAGTTAACCCTTTACCCAACAAATCGCCCGCAACTGCCCGCGTAATATGAAAATTTAGCAGCTGAAAAAATCTAATTTTTTGAAAAATTTCAACAAAACCATATTATGTGACCCCTCTTTGGAAAGAGCTCACCGAGCTCGATCCAACGAGGGGTCACATGATATGGTTTTGTTGAAATTGTTTGAAAAAAATTAAAAAATGATATTTAAAATCATAAATTTTGATATCGTCTGCATTGGGTAAAGGGTTAATAAATGACCTTTGTTCTTTGTACTTCCTCTTCAGAGTTTTTCATGTATACCTTGTTAGCTGTTTTACATGGTGCACAGTGTAGTTGATACAGGCGTTCCTGTAGTGCTGATACAAACTTTATGTTTGTGCATTTACCCTAACTGAGCTTCCCCGTGGGAACCCCGGGAAGTAAGCAGCACTTGTTTACTGTGGTAAACCAGTTCCGCTTTACTAGTAAAATAGGACCCAGTCACCAATGCTTGGGGTGAAAGTCCTCTAAAATGGGCAACATGTAGATCAACGATTGACTAAACTTGACTTCATCTCCATGTTGTGTCACGATTAGCCATAGTGCATAAATATGTGACGTTAACCACCAACAAACAAACAAATCCTAACTGAGCTCCTAGAGCTTGGCTTATTGTGTTTGGGGTATTTTCACATCGACTAACTTTTTGTCGGCACTTTCTTGTCTCTTGCAAACTCACGCCTGTTCACCTATCTCTTGCTCACATTTTATGTAGCCCACAGGGAATGGCCTAAATATTGAAGGGGTACTATAATCGGGTATTAACTATTGATGGCCCACATTTACAGAGATCAAGAATAACCGCATTTAACAGAAAGAAGAAACAATCATATGCACTCCAACAACTCAAGAATAACAGTTTTTAACGGAAAGTAGAAACTAAAACATACACTCCAGTTACTCTAGAATAACAGCATTTAACAGAAAGAAGAAAGAAACTGGACCTTATACTCCAGCTAATTTATATATTGTCGGTAATAACCACCAGGTGACACCGTGACCCAACACTATTGGTGACCCAATTACGTGTATATTGAACTAGCATATTGCTACCAACACTGAAGTCATTGGTTATCAGTAATTGAACCAAGCACTCTACCAATTTGTTATATTATTATTACAGGTGATCATAAGTATATGAACTTTGGGGTAACTAAAATTTATAAGGAATTTCTGTTTTCGGGTTTTCCTGGGTTGATCCTCCGAGTCAACGGTGGTCCCAAAAAGTGTGTGATCAGTTGAGGCAAGCTTAGAGGGCTAGACCATTACAGACCTATTTCAGTCTTTCGCAGTCTCAGAGCATGTGCCCTAACCATGCCATCTTGAGGATAAGCTAGGGCTGCATAGTATTCAAATTGCAATACCGGTATCGGTAAAAAAAAAATACAGCGATATACCAGTATATCATAGACTAGTTCAGAGGGTAAAAAACTTGGGTGATGTTCTGGGGAGCTGAGTTCATAAACAGTTATATTTTGGGTGGTTAACAATTGAATAAAATTGACTGTACGCGGTACCTTATGTTCAGCTGAAACCAATATCTTTAAGAAAGCATATTTTTTTTTACAAATGTGCACAGCGTTATTTTATTTTGATTTAAAATCACATCACAGAGACAGGTCAGACATGAGGGAAAACAATAAAGTGCCATTACTTTTCTGTTCGAAAAGAATATCCCACAATTCATCACTGTAGCTGAAAGAAGTGTTTATTTTTCCTTTGTTTATGAATATTAATTAATACAGCTGCTTTATGGAATGTGTGCATTTCTCACCCTGCATTTTCCTCTCCATTGTTTAGTTCTTCTTATGACCTCTTGTATTTTAAGTGCGATAGATATGGTCATTGGAGTGTTTGTGTTATTAATTAATGTTTACATAAGCGGCAATTATTGGATTATTATTGTACAAGCTTCCCTTTTCCTTTGCTTCTGTTTCTGTACCGTGTATGTTCATGTCCCCAAAACTTCACATGATGTGATGTGTGGTAAGCACAGTTCTTAAAGGGTTAAGATAGGTTTATTTGAATTCATTATTGATTTCTGGGACAACATCTGTAAAAAACAATATTTGAAGTTACAAAAAAATAGGTAAGTTTTAGATTGCTGGTTGTCGTTTTAAAACTGGGATGAAAAGTGACAGGCACGTCCAACCCATGCCTTCAATGCCATTAAACAGCTTATTAATATTCATAAGTTCAATGTTCACAATGACAGTGTTGATGGAAATGTTGATCAGCATGGCTTCAGGTTTTACCTGTTTTTGAGAGGAATAGAATAAATGAAACAAACACTCCCTGTAATGATCTTGTGAGTAAGTTTATTATCCATACTGGAAAACGTGAGATTACATACACAAATACACAAATGTATCAAAGTATTCATTCCCTGAATTCGACGCACTCCCGAAATATTCAACTTTCTGTTTCAGTTTCAAATTGCTGATACCTGTATACTTACTTGTAACTTACACAGCTCAAGTACACTGCAAACTGTGTTTTCACTGGTCAAATGAAGATGGATTGACATGTACTTCATCACAGTAGTTTCAAGTAGTATATCATTTTTATTTATTCTTGAGCTGGTCATTACAAAGTGACATGAACAGATTAACAGTTGTTATGTATCAAAGTAGGTCAGTATGGATTTTAATTGCTGTACTTTTTAGATCACCTGAGCAAAGCTCAAGGGTAGCTTTACTAATCCCTTTCCATCTGTCTGTCATCCATCCTTTGTGAACTTGACATTATCAACTGCTTGAATGCTATTGGACCAAATCTGGTATGCATGTTCCAGGCCTGGATATTTCATGGTAACGATCATTTCGTTTCCCATGCATTTTATGCACACTCAGACTCCATGACATGTTCATAATTTTATAGGAATATGGTGTCCAGTTCAGAATCATACTGTCGTCTGTCATCGCCCCGTATTACAACCATGATGTCGACAGCAAAGAAACGAAAGAATGAATCGGTGTCTCTCAAGATGAGCTCCCCTCCCCAGCAGGGGTCGAAATAATGCTTGTCTACTTGTTGCTGACAAGTAATTTCTACCAGCGACAACCAAAAAATAGAATCGCTTGTTCCAGGCGACAAGTGCTGTTTTTGGCTTGAGTTTCATATTAAACTTGAAAAGCTATGTGCTGTTAAAATATTTTTTTACCACAAGGGCGAATCCAGGCATTCACACACTTGGTGTGCTCCCCCCTCCCCACTAGTTTTTCCCAGAGATGGGTTGTGCATTGTGGATATCTGCATCGGATGCGAGGTAATCACATCTTTTTGGATTAAATTTCACAATTTGGTTGACAGTACACGCCGGTAAACTTGAGCCTAGGAGCGCCTCCCCCCCTGACCCGGCCCCACAGTTTTTCGTAAAGTCCTTCATCCGCCACTCAACCAACTCTGAACCAGTACTGGGATGTAACGACTGTGCGAATGAGCTCACCAGAAGCATAAAAATGTCTGTAATGTAGAAAGGTAATTCTAGTCTAGTAAGAGAGGTAATCAAATTAGCTATCAAAGAACTCAGCTATTTTCGCAGTTGCTGACAGGGCTTTCGCTATACGTGATGCCCCATATCTCTCACCAAATTTAATTTGCTTTGTTCCATGGCTGATTTTAAATAATATAAGTGATCTCAGACTTTGATATCACGAACCTTTTCAATTTTTTATTGAGTTTTGGTCATTAATGCCTTTAAGGTCACGCTGGCCACCATTGCATTGTCATTAAGCTGACAAGTCACAACAACAGAACAAACCTTTTCACCTCGAGCGAAGTTTAAGACGCCAGTATTGCAGTCTCTTTGGCAGATTGCTGGTTTGGGGTTCCAGCCTTAAAACGTCACCGCGCAGTCACTTAACTGTGGCTTAATTATACCACCCACTTGAAAAGTGGGCGGTATATAGCATTCATGGTGTCCGTACTTCCGTACGTCCGTGACGCTTTGGGGGTACACATCTGCTATCCGCTACTCCTCTTAAACCAGTGGGTCGATTTCATTGAAACTTACAGGCATTCTTTTCTATACATTATAGATGTGCACCTCCTATTTTGCTTTCAGGTATTTTTATTTTTTACTCTTTCCCAAAGGGCGAAATGAACTTAGCCAAATTGTTGTGATGCTTTAGGGGGGTACACTCCTGCTATCCGCTACTCCTCTTATACCAGTGGGCGAATTTCATTGAAACTCTCAGACGTTCTTTTATATACATTATAGATGTGCACCTTCTATTCTGCTTTCAGGTATTTTTATTTTTTCATCTTGCATGCTCTTTGTAATATTTACCCTTTCTCATATTGAAAATTGCTCTCATGTTTTCGGAGAACATACAGATGTGCTGTGTATATTAAATACTTTTTTACTGTTGTGAAATGTTTCTTGGTTGGAGTGGGTGGTATCTTTAGTGAGCAGTGCTCACAGTAATTCTAGTTTATTCTTTTTTTCAGATGAAAGAAATATAGTTGAAACCGCGAGTGAGTGACAAAAAGTGGGTCGAGTAGAAAATAAGGGCGGGCGAGTGCATTTTAAAGTCGACTAGTCCTGCAGTGCGAGTGACTTTTGCTGTATTTTAACACCACTGTTGACGGAATGGAAAAATCGTTATCAGTTGTTTCCCATGATGCAAAATGACAGAAACGAAATATGGTTTCCCATGATTTTTGAAATATTGAGGCCTGATGTTCCAGATATGTCAATTCAAAATTTTTCAAATACGATAGCTAATAAAATACTGTTTTTTTTCCACAGACCTGTATTGCTCTCTGGTAAGCATCATGCCTCTGACTTTAGTGAAGGAGCTGAAAGAATTTTGCAGCCAATGAAATGGGGATTGATACCATCGTGGCACAAAGGACCAAATCCCAAAGTGGAATATGAAACAAACAACTGTCGAGCAGAAGGAATGCTGCAGAAGAGGACATACAAAGTACCTCTAGAAAAGGGCCAACGGTGTGTGATATTGGCTGATGGGTAAGTTATTGTAGTTCCAGCAGAGCTATAAAGAATATTCACCTCTTGAAAACATTTATAGTAGAACAGGTCAACTCAATCTGGTTCAGCCTGTATCTAAATTTACTCGTGCTGGTGATAGGGCCTTTGCGGTTGCTGGCCCAAGGCTTTGGAATTCTCTTCCAATCGACATAAAAAATAGTAAATCACTTGAATCATTCAAGTCTGGTACTAAAACCTACCTTTTTCGAAAGGCATTTCCTTCAGTGGTCTTTTAATTTTGGTCATAAACTGACATTACCAGGTGCGTGGGTGTGAGTGAGTCAGTGAGGATTGCCTCGTTACTCGTCAAATTACACTCACATACGTGTTTTGGTAAAGTTGTAGTTTGTTTTGTTTTTTTTGTTGTTTTAATTCAATACCCTTTTTCTTTTAGGTTCTGTTGCTTATCGCCACGATATAGCCTTGGCTGCTGATGTGGTCGTTGGGCACCAATAAATGATAATAGTGATCCATGTATCAATGTATCTGAGAGAATGTATGTGTATGTGTGTATATGTATATGTATGTTTGCAATTATTGTACAGCCATTGAGCACCGTTTGTGGATTCTAGGCTTTAAAATTATTATTATTATTATTATTTAAATTCTCAATGGGTAAATTACCTGTTGCATTGTGACATCATAATATCAAGTCAGCCGTGTTCACAGATGTTTGGCTCGAACTAAGAAAGATGAAAAAATGATATTTGGTGACATTGCAGGACATTGATGAATTTTCTAGTGCCACTTGAGTCAAATATAAAAAAAAGAACACACCATTTTTAGCCTACCAGACTGAAAGTAAGTAGTGACAAGTAGAAAGCTCTATCAGATGCTGATGGTTTGA
The DNA here is from genome assembly GCA_031216915.1 of Pictodentalium vernedei. Lineage (NCBI taxonomy): Eukaryota > Metazoa > Mollusca > Scaphopoda > Dentaliida > Dentaliidae > Pictodentalium > Pictodentalium vernedei. The sequence continues at coordinate 110,383,548 of CM062291.1, read as the reverse complement.
ATATACAAACAGCCTATTGTCAATGCCGAATTGCTGATGTCAGATGGTCTGTGTTAGGTGTTTTGGTGTTTGAGTAATGGTACTATATGATAATTCAACCTCTAAACTCTCAATCCCGGCAGTTTTGATTCTAGTTGTGACACGAGTCAAGCTCAACATATATTTCAAGGCAGACATCTGGGCATGTGTAAACAATTGGTTTCTGGACAATAACTTTTGATCTATTTGACTCAGCTCCCCCCAACTTACATGGCTGGTACCAGGTACCTTCATTGGAGGGAAAGAACCATATCGATTTTCAGGGTTGTTGACCAAAGGTCAAGGTCACTGTTAGTTTGTAACTAAAAATAGCGCTTTTTGCTTCCCAGGTGATAAAATTAATTCTAAGTATTACACCTTAACCAAACTTGCAGAAAGTAATTGAACATGAACAATGAATAACCCTATTGGTTGTGGATTTGGTGGTCAGAAGGTTAGAGGTTATGTAACTGTAAGTGCAACTAAATTGAACTTTGTCGAAAATTGGATTTGGGGCTTTAACTTTTGTTTTATATGTCCAACAGTGACCAGATTTACAGATTACGTACCCCCTATGGGTGAAAGGATCCTATATCGATTTTGAAGCATCAAGGTCTGAGATACTAAAAATACAAAGTCAAGCTGAGCTTATCTAATCGCACTCCGTCCGTCGTCCATCAACACCATGTTTTGGTCTTCTCCAAAACCACTGGGCCAGTTCAAGTGAAAGTTTGTGTGAGTGATGGTCCTAAAGAGGCATTGTATTTTTGTTCGACTCAACATGCTCAGCCCCATAGGGAGGGGGTGGGGGAAAATGTTCCAAAATATTTTTAAAATCTTCTCTTGAACCAGTGAGTACAATGACTTGATATTTGTTATGGAGCTTCCTTTTGAGGTGTAGAATCAAATTTGTTCAAACGAAGTTCGCGAAGCAATATTTGGCTTTGTAATGGGAGGGGTCAGTTTTTTGGCTCCACCCAAAATTTCTTTTTTCTGAACCGATAGTCCGATTTGAACAAAATTTGGTATGTGCTATTATTGGGTCATAAGTACATGACTCGGGCAAAACAAATTTTCTATCATCCCCTTCGGAACCCAAGGAGATAAAAATAGAAATATTTTAAAATGCCCATATTTCTCAAACCACACAGAACAGAGAACTGTTTTTTGGTAAGAAGCATCCTTAAGACCAGTAGAATTGAATGGTAAGAAAATTGCCATCGGTTATGTTAGGGTGTTCTGCAGAGGGCATTGAAAAAATGCTGAGTCTGCATATTTGCAAAAAGTTTAAAAAGTCTTTTCTCCAGAACCAATGGTCAGAATCTTTTGATATTTGGTATACAGCATGCATAGGGGGAGGGTCAGATGCAAGTTTTTTAAAATGAAGCCCTTTAGTTCATATTTGGGCTCAATACAGGAGCCTGAATTTTTAACTTAGGGCAACATTGGGAATATTCTTTAAAAATCTTCTTCTTCAGAACCACCAGTCAGAATCTTTTAATGTTTGGTATACAGCATCCATGGGGGGGTCAGATGCAAGTTTTTTTTTAAAATGAAGCCCTTTGGTTCATATTTGGGCTCAATACAGGAGCCTGAATTTTTAACTTAGGGCAATATGGGGAATATTCTTTAAAAATCCTCTTCTTCAGAACCACCAGTCAGAATCTTTTTTTTTTTTAATGTTTGGTATACATCATTGTTATGAGGGTCAGATTCAAGATTGTTCAAACCAAGTCCCTTAGTTAATATTTGGTCTTCCTGTGTATATGGGGGATAATTTTAAAAATCTTCTTCAGAACCTCCAGTCAGAATGCTTTCATATTTGGTGTACAACATCTCTGGGGAGTGGGGGTTCAGATTGAAGTTTATTCAAATCGGGTTCCTAGGTATATATTTGGGCTTGCTATAGTAGCCCAAATTTTAACTTAGTGCATTATGAGGATATTTCATTTAAAATCTTCTTCAGGTCCACCAGTCGGAATGCTTTCATATTTGGTATACAATATCATCTCTAGGGGGGTCAGATTCAAGTTTGTTCAATTCGAGTGACTGGGTTAATATTTGGGCTCCATATGGGAACCTGAAATTTAACTTAGTACAATATGAGGGAATTTCTTTAAAAATCTTCTCCAGATTCACCTGTCAGAATCCTTTCATATTTGGTTTACAACATCTCCAGGGAAGTCAGATTCAAGTTTGTTCAAATTGGTTCCCTTGGTTAATATTTGGGCTCCCTATGGTAGGATAATATCCCCCTATGGGGGATAATTTTTCAAATCTTCTTCTGATCCACCTGTCAAAATGCTTTCATATTTGGTATACAATATCTCGGGAGGGAGGGGGGGGGGGGGGGTTCAGATTCAAGTTCATTCAAATCAGGTTCCTAGGTATATATTTGGGCTTGCTATGGTAGCCCAAGTTTTAACTTAGTGCAATATGAGGAAATTTCTTCAAAAATCTTCAGTTCCACCAGTCAGAATGCTTTCATATTTGGTATACAACACCTCTAAGGAGGTCAGATTCAACTTTGTTCAAATCGGGTCCCTGGGTTAATATTTTGTATTCAGTACCCTCTGGAGGTGTGTAACTAAGATTAATCCACATAGGTTGTATTGAGGTGCATCATGGGGGAGCTGCACATTTTATATTATGATCAACTGAAGAAAAGGCATGATGCTTGGACTATTTCTGTCACTCCTGAAGGGCTCAAGGATTGACAATGTATCCTATGGAGATGGATTGCTTAATGTAGATTCATTCTTGGACTCTGTTTATATCGCATTCTGTTCAAGGTGAGCGCTTCAGGCCCTGTGGGGCCTCTTGTTCTTAAATATAGAAACTATTTTTTAACTTTTCAGGTTTTATGAGTGGAAAAGAAAAGATGGGGCCAAACAGCCATATTTCATATACTTTCCACAGAAAGATTCCAGTACTTCCAGTAATCCAAAAAATGGAATTCCTGATACAGACATTGTAAAAGTTGAATCTCCAGATTTGAGCAGCTGCAATTATATTATGACTGCTGAGAACATTACTGATTCTTTTTGTAGTGATGGAAATGAAGCTAAAATAGACTTGAAAAAAATAAAAAGTGAACAGTCACCAGAAGGCTTTGAAAATAGGAGTTCAGAAGGTAAATATAAAAGGTCTTATTAGCTCACCTGACTTTCAGTCAGGAGAGCTGTGGTGATCACTCACTGTCTGTCGTCCGTGAACATGGTGTTTGCGTCTTCTCCTCCCAAACCGCTGAACCAATTTAATTGATATTTGAGATAATAGTTAGATAGTTAGTTATGACATTGCAATTTGATTCTGTTCAAATCAAGTTGCTCACCCCTTGGTAGGGCCACGCCCAAAAAGTGTGCTTAAATCTTAAAAAATCTTCTTCTCATGAACCGGCAGTAGCAGAGACTTGATATTTGGTGTGCAGCTTTCATTTGAGGTGTAGACTCAGATTGTTGAAGAGAAGTTTGTGGGGCTATATTTGCCATCGTTATGGGAGGGGCAAGAATTTTTGCCCCTCCCAAAATTTCTATTTTCCAAACCAAGAGGCAGATTTGAACCAAATTTGATATGAGGACTTATTGGGTCATAAGTACTTAATTTATGCCCAAATTTGTTTTCCCGTCGCCCCATGGGAACGGCAGGCGCTAAAAATAGAGAAAAATTAAAACGCCCATATCTCCAAAACTACACGACACTGAGAATTCTTATTTGGTGTGAAGCTTCCTTAGGGCTAACAGAATGGAATGGTAAAAAAAAATTGCTGTCGGTTTTATCATGGGGTACTTTTCTGGGACTTTTGAAAAAGTGCCGAGTCAGCATTTTTTAATACTGTGGGTAATGGGAAAAACATTTAAGACTACTTTTCTCCCAAACCACTGCTCCAAAAGTTTTCAAATTTCACATATAACATCTTTAGAAGACTGTTTCACATGTTTATTGAAATCAGTTCCCTGGGTCCATATTTGGGCTCTCTATGGGAGCCCAAATGTTTAAATTAGTGCAGTATGAGGAATATTCTTTAAAAATCTTCTTCTTCAGATCTACCAATAAGAATCTTTTGATATTTAGTATGCAGCATCCTTAGGGGGGGGGGGGGGGGGGGGGGATGAGATTCAAGTTTGTTCAAGCCAAGTCAGTGGGTTCATATTTAGGCTGAAAATTTGGGGTCCCGGTCCAGACTCAGAAATTTTGGACCAAAATCCGGAAATGAATTTTTTGTTTTTTTATGCGTTTCGGTCAATTTTAAGACAAATTTTTTTTTTTTTTTACACTGAAAATTTGGGGGCCGGGTGGGACTTAGAAAATTTTGGACCAAAATCCAGAAATGAGTTTTTTTGTTTTTATGCATTTTGGTCAATTTTAAGACAAAAAAAAAAAAAAAATTCACACTGAAAATTTGGGGTCTGGGTGGGACTTAATATTTTGGACCAAAATCTGGAAATTAGTTTTTTTGGTTTTTATGCATTTTGGTCAATTTTAAGAAGAAGAAAAAAAAAAAATTTTAGGCTGAAAATATTTTGTTTGGAACTTCGAAAATTTCCAAACAAAAATAAAAAAAAATTTGTTTTTTATGCCTTTATCTCAATTTTGGGACGCAGGAACTGAAAATAGAAGGAAAATCCTGTGTATTGTGTGGGCACAATCGCTTCATCCAGTTGGTATATGCTATTCTTAGGAGGGGCGTATGCAGCTTATTCAAGTCATGTCCCTGGTTTGATATTTAGACTACCATGTCAGGTGAGTGCCCTCAGGCCCCCTGGGGCCTCTTGTTTCTAAAAACATTCTCCCATAGATGGACCTCATGAGGATAGTTTTATTGAAAGCTATGTGATAGAATTGTGTAAAACATTGTATTTAGGGTATTAAAAAAATCTGGTTCTCAGACCCTTCCCTCATCATTGAAAATCTGCCTCGTCACGTTTTTCACCTGAAAATGTCTTATTATTTTGTACTTGTAGAACTCAAAATTTAGCCCACTATATGTTGTTTGACAGAGCTCACTGAAAACATTGTCTTTTCCACATAACAGTACAAGGAGAGAAATTTCTAATTCTAGCTATTTCATAATGATTTTGTGGATTAACAAAAGAAAAAAACCTTCCCTTATAAAATTGAGGAAAAATTGTCTGAGAAACAAGAATTTTTTTACACTAACATTCTTAAATCTGTCAGCCATAATACATTTTGCACTTGTGAAGAGGTTCAAAAATAATTTAATATTACATATTATCTGGGTGATTATGTTGTTATCAAGCTCTCCTATGAATCTGTTGTCATGGTGTCATTTGCATTTTGTCTGTCAATTTTCCTTCAGTTGAAAATTAATGCATATTTGGTTGGGGTGGTTTAATTAATATAACAGAGCAGTGCTTAATTTCTGAGGCCCACTATCATTTTCTACACACATGATGCATCTAATTTCTTGCCAGGCTACACTTTTTTGTGTAGCTAAATATGTTAATAGAGTGATACATTAATTGATTAGTCAGTAATTTGTTTCCCCATTTAACAAACCATTTTCAGTTGAATTTGAATTTTCTGACTAATAATTACAATGTTTTTTTTCCTTTCTGAAAATTGCAGTTTTTCTTTGTTATTTCTCTTGAAATATAACAATTTTTCCACATATGTGGCAGCATTTTAACCCTTCAAACCTCCAATTAATTTTTTGATAAAAACTACCGTATATACATGTACACAGCTGCAGATGACTTAACAGTGTTTATGCATTGTTGTTGGCTGTACAGACTGCCAACAATGATTAAAAACATTGCCAAAATAAATACACTTGGGCAACTTTTCAAGTAATATAGAGAGTACCAGTTTGTGGCTGTTCATTGACTTAAGGGTTAAACAATAAGCTTTATGCTTCCGATCAGAACTTACTAAATACCTATATCCCATTTATAACCTTGTTGGCTCTACTCATTCTCTGGTATTCTCAATAATCAAGGTAGCATTCACTGGTGATTTTAGACACTCATAAAGGATTACAATCATATATCTTCTGTTATAAGTATGAAAAATGGTGCATGGACATTTCCCCATTGGACATTTACCCATGTAGACATTTCCCCATGAAGTTTTGGCCAGACATTTCACTATCAGACCTATCCCCATTCTGCTTAATCAAAAACTGCATATTTCCCACGGAAAATGTTTTTTATTACAGACATTTCCCCATGTTTTTTTTTTTTTTTTACTACAGACATGCTATTTTTATACCCCACTTTCTTTTTTAAAAGTGGGGTATACTGGATTGCTTCTATCCATCCATTTGCCCTTCGATGTCTGTTCAAGTTAATAGCCAGAGAACATTACTGCTAAGACAGAGTTTCTGCTACCACGGCTAAGGGTCCGTCAACCAGACCCATTCCCCCACCAATCATTTACTGATAAAGCATAAAATCCGGTCCAAAAAACAAACAACATGACGTCGTAAAATTCTAGTCAAGACGCGGCCATTCTCCCAACAATGTTGACACATTTTAGGAGCACCATTTCAGGAATTGGAATTCTGCAACTTAAGATTGTCGAGAGTCATTCGGAAACTATTACCATTTTCCTCTGTTTGACAATTAGGTAAGATGTCACATGCGGATTGTAGCGAAGAAATGGTGTTAGCTTTGGGTGTTTCCCCAAAGATTCAACATAATTGTTCTCACAAAATCGTTCATTTTAAAACATGAATTGCTATCTCAGATGCAAGGAAATTGCCTTTCTGCAGTGTTCCTAAAATTGTCTTCGGCCAGCGCAAACCATGGTCGCACCAGGCGATCTGTGATTTTCCCCTCCGACGCACCCACCAATTTATTCCTAGCGGAAACCCTGGCTCAGATTTCGATGAAATTTCACTTATCATGAGATCTTTGGGGTGCATCAGCAGTTTTGCTGCTTTAATATGATAAATTTTAAGTAATTTGTATATTTTCTACACTTACCAATGGCCCAGACTAGCTGGTTCTAACTCAAATTTAATCCAGGGCCAAACACAAATTTTCCCCCCCAATCCCCAAAATTTGCATGCAAAACTGAAAAAGTCAAGTACTAGATGGTCCTCCATACTTTTGAGATCTGCACATGTGCAGTATCCAGGAAGCTACCAAAATTGGCGCCAACCATCATTCTTTCTACAGATTTCCTGTTAAATGTTATAAACAGCAGGGAGGTATGAGTGCCCACTCATGGGAATGCCATACCCATCTGTGCCATTGGGAAGTATAAAAAATATACAAATTACTTAAAATTTAACGTATTTTTATACAACAACCAATGGCCCAGACTAGCTGAATCGTAAAAAGGCTGAGGGCCTAGAACTTAAAGGAAAATCCAATCTCTCAATTACTTCAGTAAAGAATAGCTCCTACAGGATAATAGGAGAAGATAGGAATTATATATGTCTTTTTCTTTTATGAGAAAAGAGAAAGACATTACATCAACAATGCAATTGAGTCTTACATATATAATTCTCCATTTAATGCCAGCATAACCCATTATGCTAATTCGGTGAAGGAAAACCAATATATAAAGATAGTCCAGAGAATGAGACTCTTTATACTCATTTAAAAGTGTCCGAGGATTTATATTAACGCCCGTTTGACACGTGACATATACAAATGCTTCACAGTGAGCTACACTTTAAAAACATATGAGACATAGTTATTGCTTCATACCGAGCTACACATTAAAACCATCCCATCACCGACGCAGGACTACTGACACCGGAGGAGGTCTTCCCTTGCTTTTCACTACAAAGCCAGATGATTATAAGGGAAAAAACCGCTCCCCCCCCCCCCTGTTCTGAGGTAAATTACCTCAGAACGAAGAGCTCAGCAGAACAGCGTCAGTGCTGGAATGGACTGCCAAAAGACCTTATAGATGTTACATTAATGGACGACATTCTGAGCAACAGAAAGAGGACCCAAAGATCTAAGGTCACCGGAGATGGACTCTAAATTTCTCAGGTAAAACTTTGTAAATGAAGAGGGCTGTGTCCAGTACGCAGCGTTCATGAGATCAGTAATGGCTATACTGTTAGAATAAGCCCAAGAAGTGGACAGTGCTCTAACCTCGTGCACTGAGTTCTTATTGACAGATCGTTGATCCGAAGATAGATTTTCATAGGCAATGCGTATTGCCAACTGAATCGATCTAGCGACAGCATGAACAGAAATATCATTTCTGTTAGGAATCAACGAAAGAAAGAAACGTTTTCTTCCCTTTCTAACAAAATCTGATCGACGTTTATAAATGCGCATAGCCCTGACTGGTCACAGCAAAGGTCTACGTTTATCCAAGGATGGTAAAGCCTTAATGACAATAGGCTCTGGCCGCTTTTCTGGAATCTGATACTCAGCCAAAAACCCCACTTCCGGAGTGAGGGTAATGGTATTACCCACACTACGGTATTAAGATTCATCAACAGATAATGCATGAAGTTCACTGACTCTTCTAGCAGATGCAAAGGCTAAGAGAAATGCCGTTTTATAGGTCAAGAATATGAACTCTACGATGTCCAATGGCTCAAAAGGAACTTCTTTGAGCTTCAACAGAACCCAAGCCAAATTCCACTTAGGAATTAATCTGAGGGTTCTAGGTCTATTGATAAAGAAATTTCTAACCAGCTTGGATAAAGAAGTATTTGATCCAATAGCCAAGTTATCATGATGAGCGTAGGTATCTGATAACATAGACCTATAGCCCTTAATAGTGACAGGCTGCAGTTTGAGGTCGTCAAACAAGTAGACCAGGAAATCTGCAATATTTAGTATGGACGGATCGTATACGTCTGTCGATGATCCCTACACCAACGGGAGAAAACCCTCTACTTCACTGCATAGTTCAACGAAGAGGAGGACCTCCTGCAGTAAGAAATTGTGTCCACAGTGCGTCCTGTAAACTGTTTTCCGTGCAGGAAGGACTGCACAATGGAAATACGTGAAGGTTGAGACCTTCCGGATTGTGATGCAGTGCGTGTGACTTTCCCTGATAAAGAAGATCCTCTCATGGGGGAAGCTTCCGGGGAGTGTCCCATAACAGACACCTGAGAAGATTGATCCAAGGTTTCTGTGACGATAGAGGTGCTACTAGCAGGATTTTGCAATGAGACTGTTTGATCTTCAACAGAATCTGCTAAATCAACAGAGTTGGAGGATATGCGTATCCTATCATCCCGTCCCATGAAATTGACAGGGCATCTACTGCGTATTCCCAATGATCTGGGCACGGCGACATGAATGTTGGTAATTGATTGTTCAGGTGTGTCAAAAAAAAAGATCTATCATGGGACATTCGCTATTAGGCGAATCCAATGTTGTAGTGCTAGCCATATTGACATCATCTCTTTGATGTTTATGTGCTTCTCTAGGAACCGAGAGTCCCAAAGACCCTGACACTTTAAGTCTGCGGGACTTAGGGTCACACCCCTGCCCATCTGGCTCGCATCTGTCATGATCTTGAAAGCCGAATCCGGCAGCTGCAGCAGAACTCCTTTAGTTAACCACTGAAGATCTGCCCAAATCCGAATCTTTTGTTTACTAGGTCCGTTAAAACAAGACTGGTTTTGAGCGAATGCATCTTCACACTCCAGTTCTGAGTAAAGAATATCTGGGGGGGACATGTGCGCAGACGGCCATTGGAATAAGATCCGCACAGTTCCATCAGAGGCATGAACTCCCTCGCTATTATTGCGTCTTGAGTGTAAACAAAAGTGAGCATAACAACTGACTAAATTCGCTCTGGGTTACGGCAGACGAACCAGATTGTTGTGAGTCTCGAAGCTCATTTCCAAGTGAGTGAACGACTTGGACGGAGCTAGATCTGAATTTTTCTTGTTTACTATGAAACCGAGACGTCGGAGCAATAGTAGCAGACTCTGAACATCATTCTGAAGAATAATTCTGTTGCTGTATCTCTGCAGAATGTCGTCCAAGTAAGCTGACGTTACCGCAGACGAATGAGCTCGGAAGTATGACATTACCGAGTTCATTATTCGAGTGAAAGCCCAGGGAGGCAGCTTCAGAGCAAAGCACATTGCTCTGAACTGATAAACTTTCTTTTGTACGGCGAACCGCAGGTATTTTCTGAATGCCGGATGTACCAAGACATGAAAGTAAGCTTCCTTTAGATCTATGCTTGTCGCATAGTCGTTCACTCAAATGCTCGCTCTTACCGACCGAATGGTTTCCATATAGGACTTTGGAGCCACGATTAGCTTGTTTATCCAGCTCAAGTCTATTACGAGCCATCTGGCTTCGGTACGAGGAACAGGTGGCTGATCTTCCGTGACTGCTATCCAGTTTCTCACGAAGTTTGATAACCTTCCGCCAACTGGCAAGCAATAGAGGTCTTGACCATCACCTGTAGGACTTGCAAGGCTTACAGGAGGAGACACTATGTCCTTCTCGCGAAGATCCTCGCCCCGTCAGCTTAGGAGCGTCAGACCGATAATCCTGATAAGACTTACGCCCCTTTCCCGAGTCGCTGTATTGACGATCTCCGGAGTAATTATTATATGAGTGTTTCTTGTACCCTAGCGAGGAGTTCTCTTTTGAAGATTTTGATTTGGAACGTCCTCGCTGAAGTGGGTTGCTGAGTCACCGACTTCAAGAGCAGAACACTGGAAGCTTTCTCAGAAGCCTGTTCATATACTAACGAAAGCTTGTCGTCAAAGATAGTATGTCCAGAGACTGGAGAGACCCAGAGAGAGCTTTTCAACTTGTCATCGAAAAGTGATGACGCAAGGGCAGCATCACATCTAATTAACTCCAGATTTGCCACTGTCAGGGCGGAGGTATACATGGCATACATGATTGCCCTGGAAAGAACTCTTAGCGAGGTACACACATCCTCAAATTCCTTCCCATTGGGACGTTGCGCCATAGTTCTGGTAAGGTGATCTGCGTAGGACCTTGCGTCCAAATTCGCTCTATTCGATGAAATTGCAGTTTCCATTACATCTGAGCGAATGTTGAATGAAGCAGGTAAGGATATGTCTAAATCCCCGGCCTGCTCATCCAAACGCAGTGGAGCTCTCTGCACATCTTCTCCAACTGTTTTAAATGAACGTGGTCTAAGGAATGGTATATTTATGGAAGATGTTGACAAGAAACCACCTCTTTTCCTCACACTCGAGATGTTAAATATGGCGTCTACATGGCTGAAGGCCTGCGACACCTGCCTAGACTGAACCGGGAAAGAAAGATCTTCCTTCCTCCGTATAAAGTCTGCATCTAGAGACGCCAGCGGTTTCTCCCTTGTTGTCACAAACTCAGGATAGTATTGATGGATAAAATCCATCGCAACCATATGTTGTTCCGAAAGGGAAGGGTAATCCTCTTCCTTATTCCTTTCACCATCCAACTGAATCAGCTGAGAATCCTGGTCCATTGCATCTGCGTGAACAGACGCCTAGACTGCCCTAGCACCATCCGACAACTCACTTTCTGAGTCTGAGGGAGGCTGCTCCTGGACTTAATGGGATGCAGCGATTAGCTGCACAATCTGCAACAGCAAGTCACTGAGGCTTGAGGAGCAGCGGTTTTCTGTTATTTAGTCGCCTGCTGCTCCTGGGACGGCGTTCCTAAGATGGATCTCTTCTCCGAATGTCTCGATGATAGAAGCCTCGGTTCCCTAGCTACCGGATGGTCTGATTTCATTTGCGAAGAGTGGTTTCTTCTTCACGCAGCTGGCTGGATATCCGAAGTCGGGTAGCTAGGATGCGGTTGTGTTTGCTTAGTGATCGTAGCGAAGAAGCTGTGACTGTAGCTGAGGCCGGCTGCAGTCTCGACGGAGCTGCAGGTGTGGACGTATGCTCTGGCCCGTACAAGTTTCTCATAACAGCATCTGGCCCCAGATGTTGCTGGGTTAGAGAGGGACCTCTCCTGCTCACGGCCTTTTCAGACCTCGCCGAGCCTCCCGACAAGAAACTTGCTTTCTTCCTTCCTAGTTCCATCGTCGCTGGGTGAGCTTTTGTTTTTAAGGTGCTCACTCTACCCACTACACTTCTTTCGACCGCAACAGACATACTCGGTGATACGGCTCATACTCGCTATTATAAGGGAAGTAACCGCTTCACTGGTCGAGCTAGCTACCTGCAAGGGATTAAGACCACCACCCAGTGGTCTTATCCCTTGCCTAATATTCATGAGCACCTCAGCAGCTAGCTCTTGTTTGCTCATCAGAGCGGGACGATGGTAGCACAATTTTGGTGGGTGTCACGTCACCATCACCATGTCCTTGTTCCTCTGAAAAAGAAACTGAAAAACTTAAAACCTGCTTCCAACGTTTGTCATCCCAATCGACACAAGTAGGACAAGAATAATGCCCGCAGAATCTTTTGATATTTGGTTTGCAACATTGTGGGGTGGATCTGATTCAAGTTTGTTCAAATCGACCCCCTGGATTCATATTTGGGCTCAGTATAGAAGCTCGAATTCTAACTTTGTGCATTTCAGGCAAATTTCTTAAAATATCTTCTTCTCCAGATCCAGCAGGCAGAATCTTTTGATATTTGGTATACAACATTGTGGGGTGGATCTGATTCAAGTTTGTTCAAATCGGCCCCCTGGATTCATATTTGGGCTCACTATAGAAGCCCGAATTCGAACTTAGTGCATTTCAGGCAAATTTCTTAAAAAAACTTCTTCTCCAGATTCAGCAGGCAGAATCTTTTGATATTTGGTATGCAACATTGTGGGGTGGATCTGATTCAAGTTTGTTCAAATTGGCTTCTTAGATTCATATTTGGGCTCACAATAGAAGCTCGAATTCGAACTTAGTGCATTTCAAGCAAATTTCTTTGAAAATCTTCTTCTCAAGATCCAGCAGGCAGAATCTTTTGATATTGGGTATGCACCATGCTTAGGGGGGTGAGATTCAAGTTTGTTCAAGCCAAGTCTCTAGGTCCATATTTGGACTCACTGTAGGAGCTTGAATTGTAACTTAGTTCAAAATGAGGAATTTTCTTTAAAAATCTTCTTCTTCAGATCCAGCAGTCGGAATGTTTTGATATTTGGTGTGCAGCATCCTTAGGGGAGTGAGGTTCAAGTTTGTTAAAGCCAAGTCCCTGTGAGAGCCTGAATTATAACTTTGTTCAATACGAGGAATATTCTTTAAAAATCTTTTTTTTTTAGATCCACTGGTCAGAATCTTTGGATATTTGGTATAAGCTTTTCTTAGGAGGAGCAGATGCAGCTTGTTGAAATCAATTCTCTGGGTTGATATTTAGGCTACCATGTCGGGTGAGTGCCCTCAGGCTCCTTGGGGCCTCTTGTTTCTTTTCTTGCCATTGTTTGGCAGTATGCACTGTTGGGGTCTACACAGGATGGTGACCCATCTTGATTTTTTTTTTTGGTTTGATTTTTTCAAATAGATAGTGTTGTATGAATTAACTGACCCTGTAATCTGTTGTTGTGAAACTCCTGCTTTGGTCTTAGGCAACTTTGCTTTTTGAAAGCAGTGTTGTTGTTTGAATTAACTGACATGTTTTATTATTGAGAATCTCTTACTTTCTTTTATGTCAGTTTTGATAACTTGATTGGAATCTTACTTTGTTTTATGTCGACTTTGATAACGTGATTAGAATTGTTCACTTTGCCCCTTTTTATGTGTACCCACACTATGTATGGTACACATAATGCCGGCATCCGGGGTGGCCATCCGTCGTTCGTCCATCCTTTGTCCGTCCATCTGTCTGTCCGTCTGTCCATCCGTCCGTCTGTACGCCCGGCGTCCGTATCCATTTCTTTGGCATTCGATAACTTGAAAAATAATATTGCTTGGATTGTCAAGTTACTTTATATTTGTGTTCAGGTTACTGATGTGCCGGGCTGTATAGTTTTTGGTGTAAATCTGATAATTTGATCCTGAGATATTAACTCTTTATCCTTCAAATTGAGAATTCTTCCAATCCCTTTGGCATGAGATAACTCAAAAAATATCAATCCAATTGTCATCTTACTTTATATATATCTTCAGGTTACTGATGTTCCGAGCTGTATAGTTTTTGGTGTAAATCTGTTATTTTGATCCTGAGATATTAACCCTTTATCCTTCAAATTGAAATTTCCTCCGATCCCTTTGGCATTCGATAACTTGAAAAATATTGCTTGGATTGTCAAGTTACTTTATATTTGTGTTTAGGTTACTGATGTGCCGAGCTGTATAGTTTTTGGTGTAAATCTGATAATTTGATCCTGAGATATTAACTCTTTATCCTTCAAATTGAAATTTCCTCCAATCCCTTTGGCATTCGATAACTTGAAAAATATTGCTTGGATTGTCAAGTTACTTTATATTTGTGTTCAGGTTACTGATGTGCCGAGCTGTATAGTTTTTGGTGTAAATCTGTTATTTTGATCCTGAGATATTAACCCTTTATCCTTCAAATTGAAATTTCCTCCGATCCCTTTGGCATTCGATAACTTGAAAAATATTGCTTGGATTGTCAAGTTACTTTATATTTGTGTTTAGGTTACTGATGTGCCGAGCTGTATAGTTTTTGGTGTAAATCTGATAATTTGATCCTGAGATATTAACTCTTTATCCTTCAAATTGAAATTTCCTCCAATCCCTTTGGCATTCGATAACTTGAAAAATATTGCTTGGATTGTCAAGTTACTTTATATTTGTGTTCAGGTTACTGATGTGCCGAGCTGTATAGTTTTTGGTGTAAATCTGATGATTTGATCCAGAGATATTAACCCTTTATCCTTCAAATTGAAAATTCCTCCAATCCCTTTGGCATTCGATAACTTGAAAAATATTGCTTGGATTGTCAAGTTACTTTATATTTGTGTTCAGGTTACTGATGAGCCGAGCTGTATAGTTTTTGGTGTAAATCTGATAATTTGATCTTGTGATATTAACCCTTTATCCTTCAAATTGAGAACTCCTCTAATCCATTTCTTATCAACCTACCTTGCAATTGTTTACTACAGGCTTGCACTACAGTGGAAGAACCTAACTCGGATAAAATACTCTCTATTTTAATCTTTCCCAAGAGATTTGGGAAAGAAAAGTGGTGTAAAAACACCACGAAAAAATAAGCCAAAACTGGGTCGAGCGCCATCGGCGCACACCCAGTATGGGATGCTCTTCCATAGTACAAATCCACGACTTCTGTAAATCAATGCGCAGTGCGTCAATTCATCATTCTTTTGATTATCCGTACGCGTGGTGGATGTGTGCCATTTTGCTCCATAACAGTGATGATTTAACCCGTCGATAATGGTTTTCCTGTGACTGGAATTATGGATCTAAAGATTGTATGATAACAGGACTGTGTTTTATATATTCTCGTTAATATTTTCAACCACATTCTCATTGTGTATTATTTACTTTTCCGTTTTCTCGAATGTTTTGTTTTCGACATCGTGTCAATGCGATTCGACAATGAATTTTTCGGTTGATAATTTAATTGTTATTGGAGTTAGGTGTCATTCAGGGACTGTCTGGACAGAATTTCTTCACTCTGTTGAGGGCTGAATTTCTGTTTTTACGGTGTCTGTCGACCGTCTGCATTCTGTCGTGTACCCACCGTTTTTTTTCTGCCACCTTCTCTCGTAGTTGAGGGTGTTCTTCTACTTTCTGTTTCTGTTGAGTTCACCTTTTTCTTCTACTGCTCTCACGACCTCTGTTACGCTGTCGTTTCGGAGCTCCCCGACTCGACCACGTCTGGTGAGAATTGCTCCCCTCCGTGGGGGATGTGCAGCTCCTCCGGCACCAGTGGGGGGTGGGGAACGCTGTCGTTTTGGGGCTTCCCGACTCGACCATGTCTGGTGAGAGTTATTCCCCTTCCGTGGGGAATGTGCAGTTTTTTTTTACTGTGGTGGATACTGCGGGAGCTGTTGGATTTCTGGTGAAGAGATGCCTGGTTCCGGGACTATGCGGCCTCTCCAGTCGACGTCACTAGGATTGTGACTCCTCCTTTGGAGGCCGAGCTAGGTGGCTCTCTCCGCTTTTCCGCCAGTTCCAACAGCTCCCGTCGTATCTGCTGCTACTGCTGTTCCATCTACAACGTCATTGGGCACCGTTTTTAGACGGCCTCGGCTTATCCCTGCAAGGGTCTGCAGGGATGTCTGTAGTGTGGTTGTGGGGTATCAGCCTCAGCCTTCCCCGACTTCAATTCGGTGAAGTCAGAAGTGGCTGCCGACTGAACCCCCTACTCTGTCCTCTCAGCCATTGAGCACAGTAGTTTTATACCTGCAGTGGTCTGCTGCAGTGTCTGGGAGTGTAGACGTGGGGGTATCAGCCTCAGCCTTCCCTGACTTCAACTCGGCGAAGTTGGAAGTGGCTGCCGGCCGGACCCTCTACTGTGGTCTCTGCGCCGTCGAGCACCACAGTTGTGTCATTGGATTCGGATGTTCTTAGTGAGGACACTATGAACTCCGTGGAGTTTCCGTCCACTCGTTCTGGCCACACGATAAGTTTTGGGGCACCAACGTCTTTTGTGCAGCCTGGACCTTCTGCCCCGCAGAGGTCCGCAGTGACTCTCATGAGTTCCCGCTATGTTGATCCTCGGGGTGTGTCGTACCCCTATACACGTCTGCCTTCAGACGTTTCGGCTGCCGCCTGTCGTCCCGCGTCGGGTGTTTTGGAGGATGGTGACCCTTTGCTGGTTAAGAGAGTCAGAGGTGAAGCCACTTTGCCGAACCGGCCAGTACGGGCAGTGAGCTTAGGGAGGCCCTCTCCTTACTCACTCAGGTTCTGTCAAGAGCCTTCCCGTTGCTTCCAGCGAGGCAGCGAGTGGTTTCCAGGCGCCCCCTATGGTGCCACCTCCCGGGATTGGAAACAGGCCACTTTCTGATCCCCCTGGTGTTCCGACACCATGGGAGGCGTCGGCTGGTTTGCCCATGATGGGCTATGTGTCTTCTGACTCAGGGGAAGAGTCAGACATGCTTGATGTCGAGAGCCAGCAGTCTTCGGACTTGGAGGCAGCTCTTGATTTTGTGTTTGGGTTCCTTCCGGATCTCAAACCATCAAACCAGCCGACAGTGTCAGCCAGGCCGCAATCATTGGTCGCGTGCCAACAGCCTATGGAGCAACCTGCTTCTGGGTGTCTTCGACCGTGCCAGTCGGTACAGGTGGTTGAAGCATTTTCAGCCTTGGACTCTAAGCTGAGTTCCAAGGGCTATGAAGGCTCCGTTCTTCACCGGGGTTGACACCTTTTTGCCTCCGGCACTTTATCGTTCCTACGATTCCGCCAATCCGTCAGTCTGCCAGACTTTGACGGTTTTGGATCAGGACTCCAATTCCCTCGGGCTTTCCAAGCCCAAGTCTTCCGTCATTCCGATGACGACTCTGGAGTCCACGTTGGGCTTATCGAGAGAGATGCTTGGTATGCTTTCTCTCTCAGATCACGTCTTCTCAGCTTTAGCTGCTTATCTGCCTCCAGATAAGCTTGACGAGGTACAGGCTCCTTTGCATGTGCTGTCCAAGGCACTCATGCATCTTACTCACACGCATGCCTGTAACATGGCTAATCTGGAATTAGTTCGAAGGGACTCTGTGCTGGACACAGGCCGATCCCTTCCTGAGGAGCAGCGTGCTGCTCTTCGATCTGCTTCTTTGGCAGGTCTGCAACTTTTCCATGGTTCCGTGTTGACGGTCTCGTCCTACGTCATTCCGAAGATCAGCTGCTGTTTCGTCAGCTTGATCAGCCTTCTAGGGGAGGCAGGGGCCGTTCCAAGCCTAACAAGTACCCTTCTGCTTCCTCTGCGAAGCAAAAGGCTGATCCTTCTGCCACCGCTTCTACTTCTTACTCAAGGGATAAGGGTAAGCGTCGGCAGACTAGAGGGAAGTCTCAGGATTCTTCATTCAGTAGAGGAGGTGGTTTCTCCTCTCGAGGGCCTCGTCGGGGCTCGAAATTAAGGTCCTCACCTCGACTCGTCCCAGGTTGGAGGAAGGATAGCAGAGTTTGCAGACCGTTGGGCCATTATCACATCCGTTCCTTGGGTGTTAGATGTTGTTCGGTCCGGGCTGCAAATATCCTTCCGAAGGCACCCCACTCTGTCACGGGTGCCTCTTCCAACCACAGTTCCTTCTGACGTTTTACGTCGGGAACTTTTGTCCTCGGAGGTAGACAATCTCCTGACAAAGGGGGCGATCGAGGTCGTCAAGAACATTCAGTCAGTGGAGTTCTATTCCCACCTGTTCTTGGTGCCGAAGAAGGACGGCCGACTCCGACAGGTTATCGATCTGAGCATCCTGAACCAGTCTATCATTGCTCCTAAGTTCAGCATGGAGATTTTCAGGTCGGTCCTCCGTTCAATTCACCAGGGATATTTCGCTTCCAGCATCGACCTGCGAGACACTTACTTTCACGTTCCGATTCATCGGACGTCACAGAAGTATCTCAGGTTCGCTTTTCTGGGGCGAGTTGACCAGTTCAAGGCCATGCTTTTCGGCCTCAACCTGGCTCCTTGGTCCTTCACCAGACTGATGTCGCATGTGATAGCTTTCCATCGCACACAGTCCAGGGTGACTACTTCGGCATATCTGGACGATATCCTCCAGAGGCATTCCACTGCTGCCTTACTGGAGTCGGATGTCGCCACTCTTGAGCTTTCTCACGTCGCTAGGATTCAGAGTCAACGAGGAGAAGTCGGACCTGGTCCCTTCTCAGTCGTTTTGTTATCTGGGAATGGTAACCAATTCAATTTGGTGGTGGTTCCCCAGGCCAAGGCTGTGATTCTCTCAGCTTTTGCTCTGACTCTGTCCCAGTCCACATCCGCGATGGCACGGAGTATTCTCCGGCTGATCGGTCTCTGCGATTCGGTGACGGATCTCATTCCTCTAGGTCGGCTGCGTGTCAGACCTCTCCAACATTTTCTGCTCAGTCGTTGGAGGCCGAATGTACATGTAGATTCTCTGGATCTGGTGCTTCAGTTTCCAGAATCTCTTTACCCTCACCTTCTCCCCTGGACGGATGTCCAGTGGCTTACGCAGTGTGTTCTGTTGGACTTACCCACGTCCGATCGTGTTCTGACGGCAGATGCCAGCGATCTCGGATGTGGTGCGACGTTGGATCCTCTAGGTCTTTCCTTCATGGGATGTGGGACCAGGATCAGGCAGCTCTACACATCAACCAGAAGGAGCTTCTTGCTCTTCTTCTGAGTTTCAGGCAGTGGATCTCTCACTTGTCGAATCGCAAGGTCCTTCTGTTGTCCGACAATTCGACAGTGGTTGCTTCCATTCGGAACCAGGGCGGCACGCACTCGGCATGTATGAATTGGCTCGGGATCTTCTACTGCTCGTTCAGGATGTCCATGCCGGGGTGGTTGTTCGTTACATTCCCGGTCGTCGGAACGTCCTAGCTGACTCCCTGTCCCGTCGGGGCAGGGTCATTTCCACCGAGTGGATGCTCCACATGGCGGGTTCCATCGATCTCTTTGCGACTTGTTGGAACCATCAGGTGGACACTTTCGTGTCCCTGTGTCCAGATGCTCTGGCTTTCGCCGTGGACGCTCTGGCCCTCCTTTGGGACAGTCTTGTCGGCTACGCCTTCCTGCCAGTTCCGATTCCGCCTCAGGTTATCTCCCAGATATGAACCTGCAGTCGTCGAATCCTTTCGATCACACCCGTCGCCTTGGTGGGTGTGGATCAATCTGCCCCGCTCTCTGTTAGCGGTGGTTCCGGCATGTCTCCCTCTACCTCGCGACTTTTTTTGGCAAAGTCGCCCGAGGAGGTTTCACGTTGACCCAACTTCATTGTGCCTTCACACGTCTTTTATCGGGTCCTGTCTCCTCTGTAGTGGTTTTTCGAGACACGCAGTGGAGTTGCTTTTCTTCAAGGAGGCACTCACTCCACTGGTTTAGCCTCTCGATGGTATGCGATCACTCTGTTGCTTCTGTCACTCCTTCGATCACACCACTTGCGGAGTTTCTGGTATATGTTTGTTTCTGGGGGTCTCCAGCAATGGGTACAAGTCCATGCTTCGGAGACCTTTTTCATATGTGGTACCGCATTGTTTCGACACTCATCCTTGCCTCTCCAAGCTTGTTCAGCTCTTTTCCTTGAAAAGGCCTAGGACTTTGCAGTTTACTCCAAGATGGTCACTTTCTTGGACGCTGCTCTGCTTGAGGGGTGGGGGGCGTTCGCGCCTTTATCTTGGATGGATATGCGTTTTCTCACATGCCAGATCTCTCCTGCATCCATTTCTTGATGGCTTTGTCTTGCTATTCGTGCAGCTTCCGCTCGTCTAGCTACTGGTGATTGTATTACCAATTGTTTTTTCTGCCACGAGGTGCGCGCATTGTCTTCCTCTTTTAATAACTCTGTCATGTTGTCGGATGACGGATGTTATACTCGCAGCCTACTAGAGAAATGCTACATTCTCCTTTTATCTGCGACAGTTGCAGGAGCCGACAGAGGACCTTTGTCCTTGGGGCCCTCTTTCTTCGGCTCAGGCTGTTGTCTATCCCAGCCATTCAGCTTTTTTCGGGGTCAGTTTCAGCTCTGTTCTGTTACTTCCCTTTCTGTCTGTGCGTCGCACTTCACCATACGCCTCATCTTTCATTGTCTTTTACTAATGTTTGTGATGCTATGGTTTGATTGGCCTAGGGATCTCTTCCTCTGTCCACGGTTCCAGTGCTATTGAGGTATGTGTGGGTTGGTTATGTGATTCCCTCCATCCTATTGTCTATTCAGCCTGTAGTAAACAATTGCAAGGTAGGTTGATAACAAATCTAAATTTTATAGTAAATTTCCTTTCTTATTATACCCACTGCAATTGTTTACATGGAGGCCCTCCCGTCTTCTTATTCGGGTAAGAATCCTTCCTCTTCACTGATCACATAACTCCTGTGTTGTCGGAATCAACAGAATGATGAATTGACGCACTGTGCATTGATTTACAGAAGACGTGGATTTGTACTATGGAAGAGCGTCCCATACTGGGTGTGCACCGATGGCGCTCGACCCAGTTTTGGCTTATTTTTTCGTGGTGTTTTTACACCACTTTTCTTTCCCAAATCTCTTGGGAAAGATTAAAATAGAGAGTATTTTATCCGAGTTAGGTTCTTCCACTGTAGTGCAAGCCTGTAGTAAACAATTGCGGTAGGTATAATAAGAAAGGAAATTTACTATAAAATTTAGATTTCTTTGCCATGCAATAACTCAATAAATATTAATCCGATTATCAGGTTACTTTATATGTGTATTCAGGTTACTGATGTGCTGTGCTGTATAGTTTTTTATGTAAATCTAATAATTTGATCCGGAGATATTAACTCTTTATCCATCAAATTAGGCACTCCTCCAATCCATTTCTATATGTACCCATACCATGTATGGTGTACATAATGTCGGCATTCAGGGTGGCCCTCCGTCATACAGCTTTCTACTACTTGCGCGTATGGGTACACATCTGACAATTTCATCAGCCTATTTTTACAATAGCTTGTGTTATTTTAACATAATATATATATTTCAATAGATTTTCTGCATTATCATTAAGTATGGAATTGATAGAAACTGATCGTGGTGGGCTCAAACCTTGCCATGAAGATTATATGTATACCAGAAAAATGGCAAATAAGAGTATGATTTGATGGGAATATACAAAACAAGGAGGTATGCTATGTAGTGGTGCATTGACAACAAACATTGATATGACAGTGACCCTGAGTTAAAAAGAACGCAGTCATGAACCTTGTGCGGAAGATATTAGAGTGAACTCAAATTAGAACTGTAGAATGGGCATGAGGTTACTTTACAAGGCGTTGACTGGGCAAATAACATATATGATGGCTGGAACAATTCATTCCATGATCTCATTGAACACAAACATCCCACCCTTGAAGAGTTTTTAGACGAAATGGATGTGTGTTTGAGGTGCAAATAGGCTTAAGCGTACCCAGTGTAGTTGAAATTTGTGTGTGTTTGAAAAAACAAATTGCTTTCAGTCTCTTTGTTGTTATAATAGTAAAAGTGAAAATGCCTCAAATGATTTTCTTAAGGCCATTGTACACTGGAAGCGATGCTAATGTTGCAAGCAATGTGCTACATATAAAATCATTGCCAGCTCATTTCTGTTAAAAGTTAAGAAGATACAGTGGAGCCTACTCAATTCGCTATCTCTTCACTGAATAACCCTTTTAATTGAATATAATTTCCCAACATAAAAAACCATTTACCATACCTCCAGTACAAATTTGACCTGTAATTGAATATAGGTTATAGAGTAAAATCCTGTTAATTGAATAAAAAATCTTGTAACCTGTCGAGAAATTACCCTGACTCCTGAGTCTCCCCAATTTTCCTTTGTTTATAGACTGATTTGGCATCAGTCCATCTAATAAAGGCATTTTATCTATTATATCTTGTTTGAGAGAGCTCATGGAGATATAATAGAATGAATGCCAAGTTTATCTCTAGAATATGGGAAAGTGACACAATCCGTGTTAATTAAATACCCCTATTAATTGAATAATTTCATTGGCAAAGTGGCTATTCAATTAACAGGGTTCCACCGAACTGTTGACTTTAGATTTATCACATCACTCGCAGTGCTCGCATCGCATCCATTTTTGAATTTTACAGTAAAATGCCCCTCTAAGTAATTTCTAGGCATATTTGATGATGGTGTGATCAAGTTATAAATAGAATCTGTAACCCATCCCCAGTTTATAAAAACATTTACGCAACTTGCCTAGTAAATTAACTCTGGCCCTCACTCAAGGCTCTGTCCAGGCCTGTTTTACTCATCTCATTTTGTAAATTTCACTATAAACTGGTAACTGGTTGCAGATCATCTATTTATATATACTATAAAATATACCATGTGCTACTCCGAAAGTTCATTTGTTGTTTAAAAACATTTCTTGTGTTGGACGTATATCAATAACATATTGAACTTGCAAAGAGTTGTTTATCAGATGGCAAAATGTCCGCATGGGAAAATGTCCAGCATTCATGAAAAATACCATGGCATACATTAATTAATGTCGGTAAATAGGCTGCTATACTAGGGTATTCTTGTGCATGCAGTTCATTGCATGTTGACAAAGTCATTGGAATTTTACATAACTTTTTCGTGGGGTTTTGAATTCATTGTTTAATTGAAGAATTAATACGAAGAAAAAAAGTGATCGCTACAAATAAAAACCCAGCTACTGTATATTTTTTGGCAGCAAAAGATTTCTAGTTGACTAGTTCCATAACAGTGTGACTCATTAGACATGGTTCTGTTTCTTTATAAAGTAGATATGCTGTACACTTTTAGGAATTATCCTTCCTGGTTGATAAGTGTGGTTTTCGCATTTAATTTGGTTTGACACTCCAATACTTCCAGATTTTTTTTTTTAGAATGGACTGGAAAGAAACTTTTAACAATGGCAGGTGTATTTGATGTGTGGCGACCACCTGATGTGAGTATTTATTAGATGTGGATATTGGAGAGTAGTGCAGAGAACAGTGTGTTATATTATAGAGCTGTGTGTTTAATTGAACCTGTACCTAACATGGTGGGCAAACCGACCCGTGCTATTCACAAAACCACAATTCAGATATCATTTCTTTCCTTTTTTTGGTCTCGAAAACATCACTTATGGCCCCTTGTTGGAATGAGCTTGTCATGAACAAGAGGCCATAAACTATGTTTTTGAGACAAAAATAATTTTTAGTTGCTGAAGAAATATTTTTGTGAGTGTCATCTGTTATTTGTGTTGGCCTGGAAATAACCAACAAACGATCATTTAGGTTTGTATTAGGTTATGTCGACTGAAAAATATGCAAACAAACTACAGGTTAAGACAAAGTAATACAACATAACTTTTTCAAATTACTAATTTTGCATGTTGTCTCGATAATCATCCGGAACTATCTTGAAGCAATAGTTGAGTATTGTATCCTCATGAATAAATGGCATGCTGTTTCCATTTCAGAGAATCTGCAAAATAAAAAGCAACAACTAACCTGCGATCTCACCTTATCAAGATCACACGTTAGATGTTGATATTTATTAAGGCAGAAATCCCACTTAGATGTAAAATAGCATGACTGGCATAGTAAAAACATTAGAAGTAGGAGAAGTATCACAACACCCTTGTTCCTAATGATTACCACCATGCTATATAGTGTAACTTGCCACAGTGTACAATACAAGTCCTTTCTTTCTTGGCTGGTTTGTGTTGGCTAAAGGGTTAATAACAGAAAACTTGAATTATTGATGAATGAGTTACAGCTTAACCCAACGCAGACGATATCAAAATTTATTATTTAAAATATCATTTTTCTAAATTTTTCAAAAAATTTCAACAAAACCATATCATGTGACCCATCATTGGAACGAGCTACAACTGTCAGTCAGTTGTATTATGGAAAACATTTGCTGTTAGAGGGGTAAAGATACCATGATGCACAAGTGTTGATGTGTATCACAAATAGAAAGCTCTGATATGGAGATGAGAAAATATATTAGAAAAATATCCTCTTCAATCGCATAATCAACTCATAGGGTTTGTATTGTCGCATCTCTTTAACAAGAGTTATGACTTGATTCAAATGATGTGCTGAGTGGTATTTTGGAATGGCATATTCAGGGCTTGATTTAATCTGAAAATTTTGAATAGCAATTTACTATTCACCCTGGAAAATTGATTAGCAGTTGATCCAAAAGCACTTGAAACTAATAAATTTTGAATAGCAAAATTCAGAAATTGGAGAGCAAAGTGCTATGCTAATCCAGTTAAATCGAGCCCTGGGCATATTCAACTTTTACACTGGTTAGTGTCAGAATATGACTAATGACTGAAAACAAAAGTTTTGCCGCACATTTCCATATTTATTTTAGTGAAATATTTGTTGGTCATGAATGAATATAAATGTCAGTTGTTCATTTTTCTAATCATTAATGCTCTCAACTGAATCAACTCATAGGGCTTGTATTGTCACATCTCTTCAACAAGAGTTATGACTTGATTCAAATGATGTGCTGAGTGGTATTTAGGAATGGCATATTCAACTTTTACACT
Organism: Pictodentalium vernedei; assembly: GCA_031216915.1. Lineage (NCBI taxonomy): Eukaryota > Metazoa > Mollusca > Scaphopoda > Dentaliida > Dentaliidae > Pictodentalium > Pictodentalium vernedei. Next base: position 110,358,550 of record CM062291.1, on the reverse strand, counting down.
GGTTAGTGTCAGAATATGACTAATGACTGAAAACAAAAGTTTTGCCTCACATTTCTATATTTATTTTATTGAAATATTTGTTAGTCATGAATGAATATAAATGTCAGTTGTTCATTTTTCTAATCATTAATAATCTCAACTGAAACCTCAAAAGTGTAATTATGACATTTTAAAAAATTTTTCATCAGAACAGGTAACCCAACATTCAATCTACCGTAGCTATGGTTTCTTTTCAGTTTTTTCCCAAGCCTCTATACTTGCGGGTAATGGTCTTGGTAATGATTGAAAGTTCATGAAATTAACTTCCAAGAATTATCTGCCGTATTGTGGGCATACGGATAGTCCACACTTCACCAATGTTTCAGTACTCAAAGGGGATTTGATAGTTTGGAGTTTTGGCCAAACGATGGCTATATATTCATCTGCTCTACTCTAAGTCGAGAGGCTTTGCAAAGATTTCTATTATTAAAATCTTGGCTGCCAGTATAGGCGAAGACTTTACTCGAAATGTCAACAATATCTCTATCCTGCTCCTTAAGGTTTCAGTAGCTCACATCGGACAATGGCTCAGGAGCATGGTGTTTCATTGGTTAGAGCATTGGACTTCAGATCAAAAGGTTGTAGGTTCAGTCCTGACCTCTGTCATCTGCAATGTGTCCTTTGGCAAGACACTTCATCCCAATTGCCCACATAGGAGCATGGTTGCAAAGTGTGCTGAGCCATACTGCACATTGATGGTACCTATGCCTTCAACAGATGCTAACCTACTTGTGTGGGGTCAATAAGTTGGAGAGTCTGACAGTTATTATGGAAGGGAGAGATATAGCGTAGAGTTCTGTCCGTCTGCCCGTCTGTCTATTCAAACTTTGTTTATGGCATAACTTGAACAATAGTTAACAGATTTCAATTCATTTTGGTATATGTCTCTATAGCAACAATGTTCACGTCAAGTTCGATGACCAGCGATATCCAATGAAAATTATGGGAGTTATTGCCCTTTGCTTAATAAAAGTATTGTGTAATGCTTGTTTATGGTATAACAGGAACAATAGTTAACAAATTTCAATTCTTTTCGGTAAATGTCTCTATAGCAACAATGTCTACATCAGGTTTGATGACCAGCGATATCCATCCAATGAAAATTATTGGAGTTATTGCTCTTTGTTTAATAAAAAATGTAGTGTAATGCTTGTTGATGGCATAACTTACAATAAAAACCGGATTTCATTTCTTTTTGGTGTATGTCTCTGTAGCAACAATGTCTGTCAAGTTCGATGACCAGCAATATTCAAGGAAAATTATGAGAGTTTTGTTAAAAAATATCTTGTAATGCTTGTCTATGGAATAACTAAACATTAGTAACCAAATATCAAGTTTTTGGGGGTATATAACTCTCTGGGAACTATGTCTACCTCAAGTTTGATGACCACCATTATCCAATGAAAATTGTCAGGAGTTATTGCCCTGCCCCCTCCCCACAATTAGGCAATTTTTTTTTCTTTGCTCCAAAATGCATTTTGAAAATGATTTAGAGTTACTATATGTGGAAAAAAAAATTGACTCCAATAACCCTCCCTCTCCCTCCCCCCCCCCCCCCCCAGGTGTTGATTAGGCATTTTTGTCTTTGCTCCAAAATGCATTTGGAAGGATTTAGAGTGACTACATGCAGAAAAAATTGACTCCTATACCACCCCCTACCCCCAGGTGCCAATTGGGCAATTTTTTTCTTTGGTCCAAAATGCATTTGGAAGGATTTAGAGTGCGTACATGCGTAAACAAATTTTTACTCCTATGACCCCCCCCCCCCCCCCCCCCCCCACACACCTCAATTAGGCATGTGTTCTTTGCTCAAAAATGCATTTTGAAGGATTTAGGGTAATTACATGCAGAAAAAACTTTACCCCTATGTACTATGTACACCCCCACCTCCCCTAACCAAACAACTCCCTACCCCTGTCCGGTCAGTTAGGCCTAAACAATTTATTTTTTTTGCTCCATGATGAGTTTGGGTGGATTTAGAGTGATTTTATGTGGGGGAAAAAAACAACCTATGCTCCCCTTCCCCAATCGGGGGTGGGGGGGGGGGGGGGGGGGGGGGGGGGGGGGGGGGGGGGGGGGGATTAGCAGCGCTTGGCTTTGCAGTCCTCTTATTCAACAGTGCTTGGTGCTCTCTCCAGATACTGTGGCTTCCTCCACCCCTAAAACTGTCCCAACTTGGTATGACCTGCCTATTGAAAGTGGCATTAAAAGCCCAATATATAAAGGGACAAAGACTCTACTTGTCATAATTCAAATTTCTTTTCACAGTGCAGTGCTCCAGTGTATTCATATAGTGTTATCACAGTGGAGGCATCACCAGCCATGTCATGGATTCATCATAGAATGCCAGTGAGTTAAATAATTAAATTAAATTCCCATGGTGCCAGATCCCTGTTAATTGAATATAATTTCCCAACACACAACCATTTACCGTACCTCAAGTACAAATTTGACCTGTTAATTGAATATAGGTTATAGTGAACTCCTGTTAATTGAATAAAAAATCTTGTTACCCGGCTGAGAAATTACCCAGACTCTCCCCAGTTTTCCTTTGTTTATAGACCTATTTGGCCTCAGTACATCCAATACAGGCATTTAATCTATTATATATGGAGCTCTGTCAAACAAGATATAATAGAATAAATGCTAAGTTTATCTCTTGAATACAGGAAAGTGACACAAGCCCTGTTAATTGAATACTCCTGTTAATTGAATAATTTTCATTGGCAAAGTGGCTATTCAATTAACAGGGTTCCACTGTACTATGATGATGATTTTACATCCTTTGCAAATGTAAACACCATACCCAACAAACCACATTCTTGGAAATAACCTGCAAATGAATGTTTAGGTTACATGGAGGTTATGTCAATTGGAAAATATGCGAACAAACTACAGGTTATGACAAAATAATCTAACATAAATGGAATTCCTAATCCCGCATGCCTTGCCTGTCACAATCTTTCACGACTAACTCAACACAAAGGTTGCGCATTGCAACTACATTTGAATAGAGTGGCATGCTCTCTGCCAACATAAAGAGCAACAACTGATGCGCGATCTCGCTTCACGTTAGTCATTGGTATTTATTTTGGCCCCTGTCCGGGATGACCTGCACTGTGTCCTTGGGCAAGGCACTTTATCCTGGTTGCCCACATGGGGGCACGATGATGCTGTGTACTAAGACGTACTGCACGTCGATGGTGCACGTCTTCAACCTCTGTAACCCTGCTTGAGCGGAGCTTAAACAGAGTTCGAATGTTGAGGAGCTGACAGTTGCTCGTCGATGCTCGGTGGTTCTCTCCGGGTACTCCAACTTCCTCCACCCGTAAAACTGTCATGGTCATGATTAGACATTGTACATAAGTATGTGACCTTAAACACCAATAAATAAATAATAATATAATTTTTGGGGGCAGAAATTCTGTTAAGACATGACTAGCCTGCATGGCAGGCCTAGCAAAAACTGAGAAGGTGGAAGCATTTCAACACTTTTTTTTCTGTTAGGTTACCGTCATGTTATAGGTATCACAGAACTAAATATATATATATTATTTATAATGTTGGGCGAAAAAAAATATGATCGCATCACTTTAATTTTGGCATTCAAATGTCTTTGTCAAGTATAGCCCTTCAGACAACTTTTTCTGACCTGAAAACGGGGTCATGCAACAAATAAGAGAAAGAAAATGACACGAAGGGAAGTACCGGTCACGTGCACATATTTTTCAGGGAATTCCTTACAAAAACACACAAAAAGTAAACTGTATTTGTTAGGTCCAAAAGTCATCAAATCAACCTCTTTTTTTATCAAGAATATTAAACAATAATGCAAGATGTCAAGAGAATGTTTCAAACATTTATTGAAACAATATATTTTCCCAAGGCTGTTTATTTTTAGAGATTGCATCATTTCCGACATTTCAAAGTGGGTAACTGTAATTCAAATATTCAGTTCAGCGATACCTTTAGAGCATAATCTGCTAATAGAGCTGGCCATAAACAACCAGCACCATTGTCAAAAATTGTCCTTCACATTTTTTTCTATTCAGTTCTTGCCTTCAAAACAAAGTTTATGACTCCCTATTGGAATGGACTCATTGAGGCCATTCCAATGAGGGAATGAGTTAATGTTTTGGAAGGAAACAATTAAAATTGTTTGTTGTGACCTCTTCTAGCTGTGTTTATGTAAAAGGTTAATTTTCCGCTGGAAATATATAATATTTTAGTCACTTGTCATTGCATTACGTGTACACTCCATACGAAAAAAATATCCAAAAATCGACTGAGTGTATTATGTGTAATTACATAATGTCAGACGTCCACTCACTAATCAGTGTTGATTGGACTGCATTGGGAAAAGATTCGCAAATTAACATATTAATTTCTGTTCACTAAATCTTTTTTTTGTACCTGATACATTTTGTTTGGGAATTTTGTATCTCAAATAAAATCTTTAAAGGTGAAAATCGGTTCAGTAAATCCCGTTATTTTGTGTGATAAATTTGACCCAAAAAATGAGAATTTCGCCGATCATGTGCAACAGTGTGGCTCTTCCGTCAATTGGATATACATTGCATGAAATATTCTGAAGTCATTGGAGACTGGCAAACAAGCTCTGGGAATCCAAATCATATATCAGCGAAAATTTTATTTTAATATGAAAACAAATCGAAAATCTCACGAATTAAAGAACAGATTTTTTCAATTCCTATATTAAACTGCAGTACAGAGTTCTGGAAATAAAAGATATGGCGTTTGTATCTGAATATTTTATTAAATGTAGGTTTTAGAAATTTTCTGACTGAACAATATAATTGCTAATCAGGGACAGTCTCCGAAAGATTTTTCTTGCAAAACATTAATTGGTTATGTAATCCTTCTCATGTGACCACACTAAAACAGCTTTTCATACCTGGTTGTTTCTACACAAACGCCGGGGTATTAACAAGTGCGGTTTTGTATGCAATGTACACATGGTTTTGTTGCTATTTATTGGTGAGTGACCTCTCCAATAAATTGTTTAAAGAAAAATGATTGCTACCATATTTTTCTCTGACAGTAATTGTCTCTCTTCCACTTAACAGTTTCATAATTAGTGAAATGCTATCGTATGAAGATTCTGGAAGATAAAATGCTACAGAATTTCTGGGTTATTATCTGGTTGACTGTTACAAGCCACTATCATAGGTCTATTAAAAAGTGCTGAAAGCCACTTTAGTGGCTTTACACTTTTTGCTTAGGCTTTTTTGTTTTCTTAGCAAGAGAAAATAGATGTTTATATGAATAATTTCATGACTTCTTTCCTCTGTAGTGTTGATGAACAGGCCTGGAAATAAGCAGTCTGACATTTACAAAATGAGGTCCCCAGAGGGTGAATTTGATGGTGCTATCCCATGCAGTGGGCCAATTTATCCTCTAGGTATCTCTTTCTGTTTAGTTTTGAGACCCTGATTCAGATTGAGGTTCACAGAGGGTAAATTTAGTGATGCTACCGTGTTATGCAGGGTAGCATTATTAAATTCACCCTCTGGGGACCTCATTTTGTAGATGACAGTCTGCTTAATCTCTGGTTTGTTGATGAACCATGACTAACTGAATTTGACCCAAAATACTTATTTGAACCACTTTGTCAGGTGAGAGATTAAGGTCCCTTGGGGCCTCTTGTTTCTGATTCTCCACCCCCCCCCCACCCCCACCCCCCTCCCCTGGATGGGATATAGAAGAACTCCTTCCATCCATCCATTTGTTCATCCATCTGCTTTGCTGACCGGATGTTTATGTCATAACTTGAACAATAGTTATCAGATTTTAATTGATTTCGGTTCCCCATGAGAACCCTGGGATGGGACGTGAAGCAGTGCTTGTTGACTGTGGTGAGCAAGCTCTATTTTACTGGTGAAATAGGACCACAGTAACCAATGCCTGGGGTGGAAATCTTCTAAAATGGGCAACATGGGTATATACAATTGGCTGGACATCGTGACCTTATATCCATGTTGCAGTTACACTTAGCCATTGTGCTGAAATATGTGCCCTTAAACACCAATAAATAAATGAATAAATAAATAATTAATTTTGGTGCACTGCTTTATGTTAACAATGCCTTGACACAAGTTTGATAACCACATTCATTCAATGGAAATTATGGGAGTTATTGCCTTTTGGTTGTTGGAATCCTTGTGTATGCAGTAACCTGAACAGTAAATTTCAGATTTCAGTAAAATTAAATAGACTGTTTTATATTAATGTTGTATTTGACAAGTTAAAAAACTACAGAGATTCCTCCAAAAATGGGAGAGTTATTGCCTTTTGTTCAATTTTGCTCAAAATTTCATTGTTTATGCAATACCTTGGAACAGTAAACATACGATTTCAATAAATTTTGATACCATACTTTCTATAAAGATGACTTTTTGAAAATTTATTTTTTAGCTCAACCTTGACGTAAGTCAAATTTGAGCTTATGCCATGGCCAGTCGTCTGTCTGTCCGTCAACAATTCAATACGGCTCGGGCTAGAGGCCGTATTTATGAACCAATCTTTACGAAACTTCTTGGGTACCTTTGTTATCACCATGTGACAAGAATGAGTGTTTTTGGGTCCGGTCCGAAATTCAAGTTGGCCGATGGCAGCCATTTTGTTCAAAATTAGGTGCAATCAGATTTTTGTGCAGAACGTCCGTATGAAAGCTCTGATTTGAAAATTTTTTGTATGACTGTTTAGTACCATTGGATACATCACATGTAATACAGGTTTTTTTCTCCTGCGTAAATTATGCAGATTAGACTAACTTGGATGTATTTAGTGTTACTTTCAGCACTGTAAGTGCAAATGCCAATACGGCTCGGGCTAGAGGCTGTATTTATGAACCGATGTTTACAAAACCTCTTGGGTACCTTTGGTATCACTGTGGGACGAGAACGAGTGTTTTTGGGTCCGGTCCAAAATTCAAGATGGCTGATGGCAGCCATTTTGTACAAAATTGGGTGCAATCAGATTTTTACGCAGAACTTCCATATGAAAGCGCTGATTTGAATAATTTTTTGTGTGAATGTTTAGTACCATGGGATACATCACATATAATACAGGTTTTTTTCTCGTGCAGAAATTATGCAAACTAGATAAATTTTGATTTATTCAGTGCTACTTATACACAGTAAGTGCACATGTCAATACGGCTCGGTCTAGAGGCTGTATTTATGAACCGATCATCACAAAACTTTTTGGGTACCTTTGTTATCACCTTGGGATGAGAACGAGTGTTTCTGGGTGCGGTCCGAAATTCAAGATGGCTGCCAGTGGCCATTTTGTACCAAAATTAGGTCCAATCAGTTTTTTGTCAACTTCTATACAGCTCGTCTTTATGAACTGATCTTCATGAAACTTCTTGGGTACCTTTGTTATCACCTTGGGACAGGAACAAGTGTTTTTGGGTGCCTTTGTTATCACTGTGCTATGAGAACAAATATTTTGGGGTTCAGTCAGACCCACTCTGGGACACAGATTTCTTTTCTAGTTTAGCATCTGACTGTCGCCAACCTTTACAATACTTTAACTATACATTTGTTACAGGCTACGGTCAGTATTTATGTACAGACCGTTACAATACTTTATATGTACCTTTGTTATCAGGTCATTACCTAGATGTTTGTCATTGCTGTGTCAGATACTATACATGTACATGTCTTAACAAGTTGAGCTACAGTGTCATTGACACTTTCATTTGTCCTGTGGTTCCATTGTACTTGAATATTAAATATTTATGATGAAGTTACTTGAAAAGCATAAATCAGAGTTCAATAAATTTTTATATTCTACTTCATATTAACATTGTCTTGGATTAGATTGAAAATCATAATAATGTGTTGATATTTGAGAGAGTTATTGCCCTTTGTTTATTCCAATTTACTTTCAATGTTTTTATGTCCATGGGATAAAAAGGAATTTCACTAACTTTTGTTTTGATGCGTTATATTGACATTTAAGGTTGAAAAACATTATGATTTATGGTGTTGAAAGACATGATGATTTACGGTGTTGAAAAACATGGTGAATTATGGTGTTGAAAAATATGGTGAATTATGGTGTTGAAAAACAAGGTGATTGATGGTGTTGAAAAATATGATGGTTTATGGTGTTGAAAAACATGATGGTTTATGGTGTTGAAAAACATGGTGAATTATGGTGTTGAAAAACATGGTGAATTATGGTGTTGAAAAACATGGTGATTTACGGTGTTGAAAAACATGGTGAATTGTGGTGTTGAAAAACATGATGGTTTATGGTGTTGAAAACATGGTGGTTTATGGTGTTGAAAAACAAGATGGTTTATGGTGTTGAAAAACATGGTGAATTATGGTGTTAAAAAACATGGTGATTTATTGTGTTGAAAAACATGGTGATTTATTGAAATTTGATAGCATTATAACCCTCTTTTGTGATAACTTGAACACTAATTATCTGATTTCAGTAATGGTTTGTGCATTACACTTTTGCTTATGTCATGGTTTATCAGTAGCATGGGGATTTGCTTCGTGGTGTGATACTATTTTTATACGCCCATTTTGAAAAAACAGGTCATATTATGGTATACCGCTGTCCGTCTGTCCATCCGTCTGTCCGTCCGGTCATATGTCGTACGATAACTCAAGAACGCTTTGAGAGATTTTCCTGATTTTTGGGTAGGTGGTGTATATCGATGGAGGGAAGCTCCCTTTCGTTTAGTGTCACCGTTCGATTAGTCATTCCAGAGTTATGGGACTTTATTACTTAGAAAATTGTTGATTTTTTACACGTCGTACGATAACTCGAGAACGCTTTGAGAGATTTCCGTGATTTTTGGGTAGGTGGTGTATATCGATGGAGGGAAGCTCCCTTTCGTTTAGAGTCGCCGTTCGGTTAGTCATTCCAGAGTTATGGGACTTTATTACTTAGAAAATTGCCGATTTTTTACACGTCGTACGATAACTTGAGAACGCTTCGAGAGATTTTCACGATTTTTTGGTAGGTGGTTTATGTTGATGGAAGGAAGCTCCCTTTCGGTTGGTGTCGCCGCTCGATTAGTCATTCCAGAGTTATGGGACTTTATTTTTCACATGTCGAACAATAACTTGAAAATGCTTAGAGCAATTTTCATGATTTTTTGGTTGCAAGTATATGTTGATAGAAGGAATCTCCCTTTCGATTTGTGTCGCTGTCCGATTTGTCATTCCAGAGTTATTGGACTTATTTCAACAAAATATAAGCAATTTTCCACATGTTGGACTTTGAGCAATTTTCTTGATTTTTTGGTGGCAAGTATATGTAACCTGACAAGTACACATGTATACTCATATTGTGTGGTTCCCTCTTGTAATTACTAACGGGCGTATCATGCACTCGTGGCGCATGTTTATTTTGTTTTGTTCTTTAAGAATAGCAAATTAGTTTCATATGTTTCCCAGCATCAAAAGTGCAAAGGCAGAGATGAGAAACCTAAAAAAATACTACAGCTCATTGAGCTCTATCAAACAAGATTGAATTGGTTAAATTCCTAGTTGCATTTTGGGAAGAGTTTGCCTCTTGAAATTTCAGTTAATCGCACCATGACAATGCAAGTCCTGGGCTTTTGAGTGATTTCCAGCCCTGTCTTTTGCTCCTGATATTGACAACCAATACATGAGTTGAAACAGCTTCCAAGGTACTTCAAGGGTGCATGTTGTGGTACTTCTGTGGTTAAAAAAAAATTAAAGTCCCGATTAGTCCTTTCAAGGCTAACTGTGATATCAGAGAAAAGTATAATCTCTTTTGATATTTTCAGGCTATATTGACTGATGGGGAGGTTGATGATTGGTTGGATTATGGTGAGATACCTCTATCAAAGGTAAAGTACATGTACCAGATTCTTTTGAAGCTGACTGTGATCTTAGTTCAAAGAATTTCTTTACACTTTTATGTCATTAGAATGTATTGACACTAGAAACAACTGTTCATAAAGCTTCAAGTTCAGGACTTAAATTCATGCGAGAATCAGAATCGTTTCTCCATAATGATTCTCACAAGGAAAACAATGAGAATGTGCCCTTCAAGGCCTGGAATAATTAAACTTAACACTTGCTGTCCGACGTCGTCCGGCGTCGTGAACATTTTTCAAATGACTTCTCCTCTGAAACCGCTAACTCGATTTCCTCGAAACTTGGTATGGATGTTCATTACCATATGTCAATTCAAGTTTGTTCAAATGAAATGACATGCCCACTTGGGGCTCTATAGGGAGCATAACTCCGATAGCACTCTATGTATATTAGAGAAATTACTAAAAAATCTTCTTCTCCAGCACACATGTGCAGAATCATTTGATATTTTGGTATACAGCATTATGGGGTGGCTTGATTCCCCCCCCCCCCCCCCGACCCCCTCCCCGGGTTCATATTTGGGCTCAGTATAGGAGCACGAATTTGAACTTAGTGCATTTCAGGTAAATTTCTTTAAAAATCTTCTTCTCAAGATCGAGCAGGCGGAATCTTTTGATATTGAGTATGCAGCATGCTTAGGGGAGTGAGATTCAAGTTTGTTCAACATATGTCCCTGGGTTCATATTTGGGCTCACTGTGGGAGCCCAAATAAGGGGCGTGGTGGCTCAGTTGGTAGAGGTGCAGGCTGCAAGCCGAGAGGTCCTCGGTTCGAATCCCACCTGCGGCAACCGCGTTGTGTCCTTTGGCAAGACACTTCTCCCCCATTGCCCACGTGGGGGCACGGTGACGCTGTGTACTAAGGCGTACTGCACGTCGATGGTGCACCTGTCTTCAACCAATGCTAACCCTGCTTGTGTGGAGTTGGTATGTTGGGGAGCTGACAGTTGCTCGGTGGTTCTCTCTGGGTACTCCGCATTCCTCCACCCGAAAAACTGTCACGGTCATGGTTAGCCATTGTGCAGAAATATGTGACCTTAAACACCAATAAATAAATAAATAAATGGGAGCCCAAATTATAACTTAGTTCAAAAAGAGGAATTTTCTTTAAAAATTTTCTTCTTCAGATCCAGCAGTCAGAATGTTTTGATATTTAGTATGCAGCATCCTTAGAGGGTGAGATTCAAGTTTGTTGAAGCCATGTCCCAAGGTCCATATTTGGGCCCACTGCGGGAGCTCGAATTGTAACTTGGTTCAAAATGAGGAATTTTCTTAAAAAATCTTCTTCTTCAGATCCAGCAGTCGGAATGTTTTGATTTTTGGCATGCAGCATCCTTAGATGGGTGAGATTCAAGTTTGTTCGTGCCAAGTCCCTGGTTTCATATTTGGGCTCACTGTGGAAGCCTGATTGATAACTTAGTTCAAAATGAGGAATTTTCTTTAAAAATATTCTTCTTCAGATCCAGCAGTAAGAATGCTTTTGATATTTGGTATGCAGCATCCTTAGGGGGGTAAGATTCAAATTATTTCAAGCCATGTCCCTAGGTCTATATTTGGGCTCACTTGTGGGAGCTCGAATTGTAACTAAGTTCAAAATGAGGAATTTTTAGCTCTCCGAAGGGAGCTAAACTTATCACTTGCCGTCCGTCCGGCGTTGTGAATTTTTTTAACTCAACTGAGCGAAGCTCAAAGGGAGCTTTACTGATCACTTTCCGTCTGTCGTCTGTCGTTAACTTTACATTGTCGACTTCTTCTCACAAACTACTCAACCAAATTGAACCAAATCTGGTGTACATGTTCCCTATCATATGTCAATTCAAGTTTGTTCAAATCAAGTTGACCTGCCCTTTGGTAGGGCCACGCCCAAAAAGTGAGCCTAAATCTTAAAAAATCTTCTTCTCATGAACCAGCAGTAGCAGAGACTTGATATTAGGTGTGCAGGTTCCTTTTGAGATGTAGACTCAGATTTGTTGAAGAGAAGTTCTAAGGGCTATATTTGCCATCGTTATGGGAGGGGTAAGAATTTTTGCCCCGCCCAAAATTTCTATTTTCCAAACCGAGAGGCTGATTTGAACCAAATTTGACATGAGGTTTTATTGGTTCATAAGTAGTTAATTTATGCCAAAAATATTTTCCTGTCGCCACATGGGAACCACAGGAGCTAAAAATAGAAAAAAATGAAATCTCCCATATCTCCAAAACTACATTTGGTGTGAAGCTTCCTTAGGACCAACAGAATGGAGCGGTCAAAAAAAAATTGCTATCGGTTTTATCATGGGGTACTTTTTTGGGGACTTTTGAAAAAGTGCTGAGTCAGCATTTTTTAATACTGTGGGTAATGGGAAAAACATTTAAGACTACTTTTCTCCCAAATCACTGCTCCAAAAGCTTTCAAATTTCACATATAACATCTTTGGAAGATTGTTTCACATGTTTATTGAAATCAATTCCCTGGGTCCATATTTGAGCTCTCTATGGGAGTCCAAATGTTTAAATTAGTGCAGTATGAGGAATATTCTTGAAAAATCTTCTTCTTCAGATCTACCAATCAGATATTTGGTATGCAGCATCATTAGGGGGATGAGATTCACGTTTGTTCAAGCCAAGTCTCGGGGTTCATATTTGGGCTCCCTGTGGGCGTCCAAATTATAACTTAGTTCAAAATGAGGAATTTTCTTTAAAAATCTTCTTGTTCAGATCCAACAGTCGGAATGTTGGAATGTTTTGATATTAGGTATACAGCATCCTTAGAGGGTGTAATTCAAGTTTGTTCAAGCCAAGTCTCCGAGTCCATATTTGGGTTCCCTGTGGGAAACCGAATTGTAACGTTAGGGAGGTGAGATTCGAATTTGTTACAGCCTAGTCCCTGGGTTCATATTTGGACTCCCTTTGGGATTTGTTCAATATGAGGAATTTTTAGTCCCCTACGGGAACAGTAAGGGGACTATAGGATTGCACTCCGTCCGTCCGTCTGTCCGTCCATCTGTCCATCCATCTGTCTGTTTTTAATGTTACCACCTCTCCCTCCAACATGCTTTTAGCTACACCTTTCATATTTGGTACATGGATAAATGGTTCTGAGGGGATGATGCACGCTCAAAAATTTTTTTTCAAAATCTAAGATGGCGGAATGGCGGCCATTTTTGTTGTGTTTTTTAAGCTTTTTTTCTCTATTTTCATGTTACCACCCCTCCCACCAACATGGTTCAAGCTACACCTTTTATATTTGGTACATGGATGAATGGTTCTGAGGGGATGATGCATGCTAAAAAATATTTTTTTTCAAAATTCAAGATGACAGAATGGAGGCCATTTTTGTTGTGTTTTTTAAGCTTTTTTTTCTCTATTTTCATGTTACCACCCCTCCCACCAACATGGTTCAAGCTACACCTTTTATATTTGGTACATGGATAAATGGTTCTGAGGGGATGATGCACGCTCAAAATTTTTTTTTCAAAATCCAAGATGGCGGAATGGTGGCCATTTTTGTTGTGTTTTTAAGCTTTTTTCCTCTATTTTCATGTTACCACCCCTCCCACCAACATGGTTCAAGCTAGACCTTTCATATTTGGTACATGGATAAATAGTTCTGAGGGGATGATGCACACTCAAAAATTTTTTTTCAAAATCCAAGATGACGGAATGGAGGCTATTTTGTGTGTGTTTTTTTAAGCTTTTTTTCTCTATTTTCATGTTACCACCCCTCCCACCAACATGGTTCAAGCTACACCTTTTATATTTGGCACATGGATAAATGGTTCTGAGGGGATGATGCACGCTCAAAATTTTTTATTCAAAATCCAAGATGGTGGAATGGCGGCCATTTTTGTTGTGTTTTTAAGCTTTTTTCCTCTATTTTCATGTTACCACCCCTCCCACCAACATGGTTCAAGCTTGACCTTTCATAATTGGTACATGGATAAATGGTTCTGTGGGGATGATGCACGCTCAAAAATGTTTTTTCAAAATCCAAGATGGCGGAATGGCGGCCATTTTTGTTGTGTTTTTTAAGCTTTTTTTCTCTATTTTCATGTTACCACCCCTCCCACCAACATGGTTCAAGCTACTCCTTTCATATTTGGTGCATTGATAAATGGTTCTGAGGGGATGATGCACGCACAAAATTTTGTTTCAAAATCTAAGATGGCGGAATGGCGGCCATTTTTGTGCTGTTTTTTAAGCTTTTTTTCTCTATTTTCATGTTACCACCCCTCCCACCAACATGGTTCAAGCTACACCTTTCATATTAGGTACATGGATAAATGGTTCTGAGGGGATGATGCACGCTCAAAATGTTTTTTTAAAAATCCAAGATGGCAGAATGGCGGCCATTTTTGTTGTGTTTTTTTTAAGCTTTTTTTCCTCTATTTTCATGTTACCACCCCTCCCACCAACATGGTTCAAGCTACACCTTTCATATTTGGTAGATGGATAAATGGTTCTGAGGGGATGATGCACGCTCAAAATTTTTTTTTTCAAAATCCAAGATGGCGGAATGGCGGCCATTTTTGTTGTGTTTTTTAAGCTTTTTTTTCTCTATTTTCATGTTACCACCCCTCCCACCAATATGGTTCAAGCTACAATTTGCATATTTGGCACATGGATAGAGGGTTGGGAGGGGATGACGCACGTTCAATATTTTTTTTTCAAAATACAAGATGGCGGCATGGTGGCCATTTTTGTTTTTTGGATGATGCACAGTCAATATTTATTTTTCAAAATCCAAGATGGTGGAATGGCGGCCATTATTGTTGTGTTTTTTAAGCTTTTTTCTCTATTTTATGTTACCACCCCTCTCTCCAACATGGTTCAAGCTACGCCTTTCATATATGGTACATGGATAAAGGGTTGTGAGGGGATTATGCACGCTCAATATTTTTTTTTCAAAATCCAAGATGTTTATATACTCAAGTGTCTTCTGTGACAAAAACACCTTATGTCACAAAAGTGCCGTAGGGGACTAATACCACCTCGATTGTCAAACACTTGTTTTTTTTATTTTAATTTTCAGATCCGCTGGTCAGAATGTTTTGATATTTGGTATATGGGTTTTCTTAATGGGGCAGATGCAGGTTTGTTCAAATCAGGTCCCGTGGTTGATAGGTGTCAGGTGAGTGCTCTCAGGCCCCTTGGGGCCGCTTGTTAATTATGTGGGTGAATGGAGCTAATTCATTAGGTAAATGGTTAATCAGTACTTAAATGGTTATAGCTGAATGGTTCACCAGTTACACGATTCCCTAACTTTTTCATCACTAATACCAAAATTTGTGAGTATAGCACAAGATGTTTTAGTCATGCACATAATGCTGTGTTCTTTATTTAGCCAATAGATAGAGGATATCTACACTGTTTTAGTGAATATCGGGAATTATCTCATGAGTGTGGACACGAAAGTTTTATTAGCGTGAGTGAAAAGTACTACTTTCAGGTCCATACGAAGGAGATAATTCTGATATTCATGTGATACTCATTAAAACAGCGTAGATTTTCTTTTTATAATATGCTAGATGAAATTTTACTGCGCAATATTCAGCCCAATTCGTCTGCAGTTTCAAGACAATAACAAAAAAACTGCTTATTGTTCCTTCAAGGCGACATTCAAGGCAATGTCGTGCACTGAAGCTTAACGTCATTTAGAAAGCTACTGAAAAAATTCATCGTGTGGACCTGAAAAATAAAACTTTCAGATCCAGCACACTCCTGAGACAATTCCAGATACTGACTGAAATAGAGGAGATTTTCATTTTTATTCTTTTTAGCTTAACTTGACAAAGTCAAGATAAGCTATTGCCATCATGCGTATGGAACTCTGTTAGTCTGTTCACTTTTTCCTTTAGCACAGGCCACACCCCGTAGTTCTTGTCTGATCATCAAGAAATTTCATATGCAGGTTTGGGGTCATGTCTAGATGAGAACGTCCCCTTTTGGTCACGATCGGTCAACAGGTATGGCTGCCCAAGCCCAAAACCCCAAAACCTTTAGCACAGTCTACAGGTCATATTTATGAAGGGATTTTATTGTAACTTAGTAGGGTGCCTTTGTATAATGCCAAGATGAGAACGACCCTTTTGGTCATGATCTGTCAACCGTGATGGCTGCGCAAGCCCGAAATCCAAAAACTTTTAGCACAGTCTGCAGGTCATATTTAATATGGAGGAATTTCATTGTAACTTGGTAGGATGACTCCAGATGATGTCTAGATGAGAACTTCCCCATTTGGTCGTGATCTGTCAACCGTGACGACTGCCCGAGCCCAAAACCCGAAAACCTTTAGCACAGTCTACAGGTCATATTTATGAAGGGATTTTATTGTAACTTGGTAGGATGACTCCAAATGACTAGATGAGAACGTCCACTTTTGGTTGCGGTCATTCAGCATTGATGGCTGCCTGAACCCAAAAACCTTTAGCATAGTCTATAGTAGGGCTGGGCGGTTTATCGTTTTTTTGGTTTGGTTCGTTTTTATTTTTAAACCGAAACCGAACCGCCGCCTTAACAAAAAAACGCGACTTTCGGTTTCAACAAATTTCCCAGAATTGGTTAAGTTTATGACCACTCAATCACTTGCTTTTCGCACACCAAAGGCTTAAATGTCGGGCAAAGGTAAATGCTGTGCCATTTATGCTTACTTCGAGAGGACTGACAACAAATCCCCCCCCCCCCCTCCCCCCACAAATAGTGGTAGCAAATTTCTTGTATCTTAAACAATATCTACAGAACCACCAGCAGATGGAATATGAAAAATTAAAAAGTCTTGCGTAAAAATCTACACATGCAATTCAAGAATCGTTAAGTAAATTTAATGAACCGGGCATATTCGACCCAAGAGGTATTGCAATTTACATGACAATATATGGTGTAAAAGTATTATAAATTACCTTTGACCCAAAATCATCTGCGTACGGCACGTTGTAAATTAGATTGGAGGTAAACATAAAATTTATTGAGTTTTAAAACCTCAAAGTTCACATGGGAAAAATGACGAGTAAATTATGTTAATTAACCGACTACTGGCACGTTCTCTGAAGTCACATGCTCATAAATAACGCTGTGCACTGGCAGTTATGTTTTTTGTCAACAATAACATGGTTAAATTAAAATAGAACACATCCTATTAAATCGATGGCAGGTAACTATTGAAAGATTGTTTTAAACTTATTGGGAATTGTTTGTATACTATTTGAACTTACTTTTAGGAACAGCGCAGTACTGCAGGTCTGTCAGGTACACTCGCTGCATTCCCAATACGAAGATGTTATAATCAACACGTGTTTTCCCATGACCATGTGTATTTTGTAAACACAACAAATCCCAAGATGCAATATTGCAAACTTTCTTCCAAATCCCATTATGCAGAAGTCTCCCTTCAAAAACATCAGTCGCCTGTCTTGACTGAGATGAAATCAACGCAGGGATCAGCCAAGAGCGCAAAGTAAAGTTGGTAATATCTTCGCCTTGGCACCGCTCATTTTGCCCAATTTCTATGTTTGGGCAAAATCAAAGTAAACCTCTACAGTCGAAGTTAGAGATATTGTGAAAGCATTGGAGTGAGTTACCAATAAAAGTGATTCGTATATCACGACTTACTTCAATAATAGTTATCAAAATCAGAAGAAATATGATTTGTGTTCCTCTTATTCCACTGTCATTTGAAGCAGGAACCATCAAGACACACGGGGCACGTCTATTTTCAAGAGATGTGATAATTACCAAAATAAGCACAACAATTGCATCTTATCCACCAAAACCGACAGAACAAGGCAGCTCTCACCAGTGATGGAACCATGGTTTGAAAACCTGTGGACCATGCTGGTGAAGAGTTTTTTGTTTTTTTTTTGAGGGGGGGGGGGGGGGGGGGGGGTGGGCATCTCAGGATGGGAGAAGCAAGTGGGATTTTGAGGGGTGGGGGGGGGGGGGGGGGGCTGGTCTCCCTAGATACCTCATGGCTCCACCACTGTTGCCCACTACAGTAGCCCAACACAATATGTCCATTAGCTGAGAAGAATGGTGAGCACTGAGTAACCCAAATGACTCACCACGCTATATGAGCCTCATAACTGACAAATACAGACAGATTTTATGTGTACATTACCCTCTAAAATATGGATTTCTACAATATATTTTGAAAAACCGAAAACCGAACCGAAAACCGAGTTTTTGTACAAAACTGAAACCGAACCGAAATGCAAATTTCAAAACCGCCCAGCCCTAGTCTATAGGTCATATTTATGGAAGGATTTCATTGTAACTTGTTAGGTTGACTCCATATAATGCCTAGATGATGACATCCCCTTTTGGTCGTGATTGGTCAACTGTGACGGCCACAGGTGCCCGAAGCCCGAAAACCTTGAGCACAGTCTACAGGTCATATTTATGAAGGGATTTCATTTTAACTTCGTAGGTTGACTTCATGTAATGTCTAGATGAGAACGTTCCCTTTTGGACACGATTGGTCAACTGTGACGGCTACAGGGGCAGGAAGCCCGAAAACCTTTACCACAGTCTACCGGTCATATTTATGAAGGGATTTCATTGTAGCTTGGTAGGATGACTCCAAATAATGTCTAGATGAGAACGTCCCCTTTTGGTCGCAATCATTCAGCCTTGATGGCTGCTCGAGCCCAAAACCCCAAAACATTTATCATTGTCTATTGGTCGTATTTATGTAAGGATTTCATTGTAACTTGTTAGGTTGACTCCATATAATGCCTAGATGATAACATCCCCTTTTGGTCGTGATTGGTCAACTGTGACGGCTACAGGGGCTCGAAGCCCAAAAACCTTGAGCACAGTCTACAGGTCATATTTATGAAGGAATTTCATTGTAACTTCGTAGGATCACCCCAGATGATGCCCAGATGACAACATCCCCTTTTGGTCGCGATCATTCAACCATGATGGCTTCCCGAGCCCAAAACCCGAAAAACTTTAGTACAGACTACAGGTCGTATTTGTGAAGGGATTTCATTGTAACTTAGTAGAATTACTCAGTATAATGTCGAGATGAGGACATCCTCTTTTAGTAGTAATCAGTCAACCATCATGGCTATACAGGCCTGAAGCCCGAAAACCTTTAGCACAGTCTTTAGGCCATATTTATGAAGTAACTTGATAGGATGACTCGTTTTCGAATAATTTCACTGTAACTTGGTAACTTTCATTGACATATGTTAACCGTGAGGGCCACATACATTAACTGTGAGGCCATATTAACCCACCCCTCTGCCTTTTAGTACAGTGTACACCTCATTATACCCCGCGCAAACAAAGTTTGGGGGGGGGGGGGGTATATAGGAATCACCCTGTCCGTCCTTCTGTCCATCCTTGTAAGCGCAACTCCTCCTGAACCGTTTGAAGAATTTTCATGAAACTTTACACGATGGAAGAACTCCATATGAAGATGTGCATGAAGCAATATAATTGCGTTCTGTCATTTCCAAGGGGAAAAAATCTAACTTATACCATCTGTCCATCCTTGTAAGCGCAACTCCTCCTAATCCGTTTGAAGAATTTTCATGAAACTTTACACAATGGAAGAACTCCATATGAAAATGTGCATGAAGCAGTATAATTCCGTTCTGACATTTCCAAGGGGAGATAATCTAACTGATACATTTCAGGCGCGGGGGGTATCACTTTGTGAGTTTGCTCACAGTACCTCTAGTTTTTATTAAAAACATTGCACACATTGAACAGAAATTACCATATTCCCAATTATCACAATTCTTGTCTTATTTCATAATCTTTTCATAAACATTAAACATTATCCTTTTCATCAAACACAACACACAGACAAGTTAAGCTACAGTGTCATTGACACTTTCATTTATTATTTGCTATGAGACATTGCACAATATTCAGTCCAATTCGACTCCAAATGCATATGTTTCAAAACAATAACAAAGATCAGCTGACTGTTCCGTCAAGGCGATGTGATGTGGCATAGCGTGACGTCATTTAGGAAGCTACTGAGGGATATTCTGCGATATCCATCGAGTTGATAGATATCGAGAAATATCTTTTAAATAATTTGCGATAATTCACAGGCTAACATATAATAAATGTCAATACACTTTAGAATATGAAATTTGAGCTTATTCCATGGCTGGTCGTTCGTCTGGCCATCTGTCCGTCAACAATTCAGTACGGCTCGGGCTAGAGGCCGTATTTATGAACCGATCTTTACGAAACTTCTTGGGTACCTTTGTTATGACCGTGAGACGAGAACGAGTGTTTCTGGAACCGATCCGAAATTCAAGCTGGCCACTGGCATCCATTTTGCACAAAATTAGGTGCAATCAGATTTTTGCGTAAAATTTCCATATGAAAGTGCTGATTTGAATAATTTTTTGTATGAATGTTTAGTACCATGGGATACATCACATGTAATACTGGTTTTTTTCTCGTGCGCAAATTAGACTAACTTTGATGTATTTATTGTTACTTTCAGCACTGTAAGTGCAAATGCCAATACAGCTCGGGGTAGAGGCTGTATTTATGAACCGATCTTTACGAAACTTCTTGGGTACCTTTGTTATCACCATGGGATGAGAACGAGTGTTTTTGGGTGCGATCCGAAATTCAAGATGGCAGATGGCAGCCATTTTATACAAAATTAGGTGCAATCAGGTTTTTGCACAGAACTTCCATATGAAAGCGCTGATTTGAATAATTTTGTGTGTGAATGTTTAGTACCATGGGATACATCACATATAATACAGGATTTTTTCTCATGCAGAAATTATGCAAATTAGATGAACTTTGATTTTTTCAGTGCTTCTTACACACAGTAAGTACACATGTCAATAGAGTCTGTATTTATGAACCGATCTTCATGAAACGTCTTGGGTACCTTTGTTATCACCTTGGGACGAGAACGAGTGTTTCTGGGTGCAGTCCAAAATTCAAGATGGCTGCCAGTGGCCATTTTGTATCGAAATTAGGTCTAATCGGTTTTTTGTACACAACTTCTATACGGCTCAGGCTAGAGGCCGTATTTATGAACCGATCTTCACGAAACTTCTTGGGTACCTTTGTTATCACCGTGGGATGAGAACGAGTGTTTTTGGGTGTGGTCCGAAATTCAAGATGGCCACCAGCAGCCATTTTGTACCAAAATTAGTGCAATTAGTCTTATGTAAGTTCTGATTTGAATAAATTTTTGTATGAATGTTTAGTAACATGGAATACTTCACATATAGTACCTTTTTTTTTTCTCGTGCAGGAATTATGCAAATTAGATGAACTTAGATTTATTCAGTGCTACTTATACACTGTAAGTGCACATGTCAATACGGCTCGGGCTAGAGGCTGTATTTATCAACCGATCTTCACGAAACTTCTTGGGTACCTTTGTTCTCAACTTGGGACGAGAACGAGTGCTTCTGGGTGCGGTTCAAAATTCAAGATGGCTGCCAGTGGCCATTTTGTACCGAAATTAGGTCCAATCATTTTTTTGTCACAACTTCTATACAGCTCGTATTTATGAACTGATCTTCACGAAACTTCTTGGGTACCTTTGTTTTCACCTTGGGACAGGAACAAGTGTGTTTTGGGGTGCCTTTGTTATCACTGTGCTATGAGAACAAATATTTTGGGGTTCAGTCAGACCCAATCTGGGACTCAAAGATTTCTTTTCTAGTCTAGCATCTGACTGTCACCCACCTTTACAATACTTTACCTATGCATTTGTTACAGGCTACTGTCAGTATTTATATTCAGACCGTTAAAATACTTTATATGTACCTTTGTTATCAGGTCATTTCCTAGTTGTTTGTCATTGCTGTGTCACATACTGTACATGTCTTAACAAGTTGAGCTACAGTGTCATTGACACTTTCATTTACCTCTTGAGTTTGTTTAAATTTGAATGGCTTTTGAGAGAATTAAGAAATAAAAGCAGAAAGCTGTACAATGTTTATACAAAATTTAGAAGTGTACAGACAGCTTTGAGGGCATCAAGAATGTACCAAAAGGTGCGAGTTTCTTAATGAAGGTCTTGATCAGATCAATTTATCCTATGCCATGGTTTCAAACTGTGAAATCTTTCAGTGGACTGGTTTTAAAATAAGTCTGTGTTCCCCATGGTTATGTTTCCACATGGTAAGAAAGCAAAGAAAATGTTGGCTGAGTTTGTCTGGAGGCAGTACGTCATTTTTGGGTTCTGGACATTTTCCCCTAGGACATTTTCCCTTAAAAAACGTGTCACCTAGGGCATTTTCCCCTAATTTCAAATGAGAGGGTGGACATTTTCCCCTAGTTAGGAAGAAAAGAGTGGGCATTTTCCCCAAACTGAAAAAAAAATGAATTTCAAGATTTTATTACAAGAAAAAGAAAGAATTTGTTCCATTTAATATCACTCTATTTTCAAAGTACAAAATAAAAATAAAATAGGCATAGATAATTCATACAATATCAAGTTGAATTACTGTATAAACAGTAAGCTAGTCGATCTGTCACACACAGTGTGCTGTATGGCATAACAATATCAAGTTGTATTTCTGTAATAATAACACTTTGGCCGGCCGCTGATTTGTCGCAGTTCTCGTATGAGAAGGCCTTGGTTACCCTTGTTCTACCAACTACCTCCCTATTCCCACGCTTCTTCTCTCCTCCCAACACTCGGAGACGAACTGCTTGATGACATCCCTTGCCCCATTCTTCCCAATCTCTCCAATTAGCATATTAACCCTCTCCTTTGAGTCACCCCTAACCACATGTCCTTCATTCTCCCATCCCACTTCCCCATTATACTCCCAGTGAATCTTGTTCTTTTAGACTGGTATTTTGGGCATTCTAGAAGAAAGTGTTCCAGGATCTCCACCATGCCCAAATTGCTGTATAAACAGTAAGCTGGATGATATGTGCTTTGATATATTGTGAGATGAAGATTTTAATGGTACTATACGCACTAAAAGGTGATAATTTAAAGCCATGGGCTATTTGGGTTTAGTGCTAATTGTTTGGGCAACAAGTACTTGCACCAAGGTGAAGAAACACAGAGGGGTGGGAGAAACAGAGAGGGGTGGGGCACAATGATAATATATGGATGCAACTCGTAATATAATTTTATGGGTTTGTACTTCCTTCATGCATGGAGGCTATACAAATCCATAAAATTATATTATGTATATTATCGTTGTTTGCTTTATCATAGTTTTATTTGTGCAACTTGCTACATGTATATTATTATCTTGTGCTAGCTATTTTAAAAAGAATAAACTATTAATGAAACCTTAATTACATTTTTATTAGCTCAACTTTGACGAAGTCAAATTTGAGCTATTGTCATGGCCCATCGTCCGTCTGTCCATCCGTCCGTCTGTCCGTACGTCAACAATTGGCTATGGCTCGGGCTAGAGGTCGTATTTATGAACCGATCTTTACGAAACTTCTTGTGTACCTTTGTTATGACCCTGGGACGGGAACGAGTGTTTTTAGGTGTGGTCCGAAATTCAAGATGGCTGCCAGTGGCCATTTTGTACCGATGATGCAAAAATCAGTTTTTTGTACAGAACTTCTGTATGAAAGTTCTGATTTCAATAAAGTTTTGTATAAATGTTTAGTACCATGGGATACATCACATATAATACGGGTTTTTTTCTCGTGCGTAAATTATGCAAATTAGTCTGACTTTGATTTATTTAGTGTTACTTTCAGAGCTGTAAGTGCCAAGCTGCTATGGCTCGGGCTAGAGGCCGTATTTATGAACCGATCTTTACGAAACTTCTTGGGTACCTTTGTTATGACTGTGGGACGAGAACGAGTGTTTTTGGGTGCAGTCCGAAATTCAAGGTGGCTGCCAGCTGCCATTTTGTACCGACAATGCAGAAATCTGTTTTTTGTACAGAACTTCCATATGAAAGTTCTGATTTGAATAATTTTTTGTATGAATGTTTAGTACCATGGGATACATCACATATAATACGGGTTTTTTTCTCGTGCGTAAATTATGCAAATTAGACTAACTTTGATGTTTTTTGGTGTTACTTTCAATACTGTAAGTGCAAATGCCAATACGGCTCGGGCTAGAGGCCGTATTTATGAACCGATCTTTACGAAACTTCTTGGGTACCTTTGTTATCACCGTTGGACGAGAACGAGTGTTTTGGGGTCCGGTCCAAAATTCAAGATGGCCGATGGCAGCCATTTTGTACGAAATTTGGTGCAATCAGATTTTTGCACAGAACTTCCATATGAAAGCGCTGATTTGAATAATTTTTTGTGTGAATGTTTAGTACCATGGGATACATCACATATAATACAGGTTTTTTTCTCGTGCAGAAATTATGCAAATTAGATGAACTTTGATTTTTTCAGTGCTGCTTACACACAGTAAGTACACATGTCAATACGGCTCGGGCTAGAGTCTGTATTTATGAACCGATCTTCACGAAACGTCTTGGATACCTTTGTTATCACCTTGGGACGAGAACGAGTGTTTCTGGGTGCGGTCCAAAATTCAAGATGGCTGCCAGTGGCCATTTTGTATCGAAATTAGGTCTAATCAGTTTTTTGTACACAACTTCTATATGGCTCAGGCTAGATGCCGTATTTATGAACCGATCTTTACGAAACTTCATGGGGACCTTTGTTATTACCGTGGGATGAGAACGAGTGTTTTGGGGTGTGGTCCGAATTTCAAGATGGCCACCAGCAGCCATTTTGTACCAAAATTAGTGCAATCAGTCTTTTGTACAGAACTTCTGTATGAAAGTTCTGATTTGAATAAATTTTTGTATGAATGTTTAGTAACATGGAATACATCACATATAGTACGGGTTTTTTTCTCGTGCAGAAATTATGCAAATTAGATGAACTTTGATTTATTCAGTGCTTCTTATACTCTGTAAGTGCACATGTCAACATGGCTCGGGCTAGAGGCTGTATTTATGAACCGATCTTCACAAAACTTCTTGGGCACCTTTGTTATCACCTTGGGACGAGAACGAGTGTTTCTGGGCGTGGTTTAAAATTCAAGATGGCTGTCAGTGGCCATTTTGTACCGAAATCAGGTCCAATCAGTTTTTTGTCACAACTTCTACACAGCTCATATTTGTGAACTGATCTTCACGAAACTTCTTGTGTACCTTTGTTTTCACCTTGGGACAGGAATGAGTGTGTTTTGGGGTGCCTTTGTTATCACTGTGCTATGAGAACAAATATTTTGGGGTTCAGTCAGACCCACTCTGGGACTCAAAGATTTTTTTCTAGTTTAGCATCTGACTGTCACCCACCTTTACAATACTTTACCTATACATTTGTTACAGGCAACGCTCAGTATTTATGTACAGACCGTTACAATACTTTATATGTACCTTTGTTATCAGGTCATTACCTAGATGTTTGTCATTGCTGTGTCACATACTATACATGTACTATACATGTACATGTCTTTGTCTTGACAAGTTGAGCTACAGTGTCATTGACACTTTCATTTTTATTCTTCCAATTTTTTTTCTATTTTATTCCATGAAAAATTAAAAAAAAAAATCTATTGGAACATGTCCTGGGTGAAAAATCTAGGAGTAATCAGTCTAGGGGGAAAAAGTCCAGGGCTGAATAATTAGGGGAAAATGCCTTAGGGGATAATGTCCTAGTGGGAAATGTCCTAGGGGAAAATGTCCTGGACCTGTCATTTTTGTGGCTTTTTTCACATGATTGTGCATGTTGCATTTCTTTGAATCTTTTACTGCATGGCTTCAGTAGTGTAGTAATTTTTTGCTTTTTGTTTATGATAGATTTTGATTAGGAAGTACAATGGAGCCCACTTAATTGGATATCTCTTAACTGAATAACCCTGTTAATTGAATATAATTTTCCAACACAAAACCATTTACCATACCTCCAGGTCAATTTTGACCTGTTAATTGAGTATAGGTCATAAAAGTAATCTCCTGTTAATTGAATAAAAAATCTTCAGCCTGTCGAGAAATTACCCTGACTCTCCCCAGTTTTCCTTTGTTTATAGACCTATTTGGCCTCAGTACATCCAAAACAGGCATTCAATCTATTATATCTTGTTTGACAGAGCTCACTAAGCTCTGTCAATCAAGATATGAGAGAATAAATGTTAAGTTTATCTCTAGAATACAGGAAAGTGACACAATCTCTGTTAACTGAATACTCCTGTTAATTGAATAATCCTGTTAATTGAATAATTTTCATTGGCAAAGCGGCTATTCAGTTAACAGTGTTCTACTGTATGTTTTTGTCCTGTATGTTTTTTGAGGTCAGATGTACAGTGGCACCTTCAATTTTTGTAGGCTGTTTCATTGATTCGTCCAATAGAAAACATCCAATTACACCCAGTATCATCAGCTGTCAACAATGCAAGAAATAAATCTTCAGATTGTATGGAACCAATAGATTTGCAGTAAGTTTTGATATTATTTTCTCTGTAGTTTAACATGAATACATCATTCTGTTATCTTGCTTTACACTACAAATTAACTCTTGACCTAAATTGAATAGTAGTTGGCACTTGCAAACTCAGTTTATCTTTTTCTGGCTAGAGCTATTCACGAACTCTTTTTATATCCCCCGCAACGAGTTGTGGGAGGCTATACTGGAATCCTCTTGTCCATCCGATCGTCTGTCCATCCATCTGTTTAAAGACATAATTTTGTCTGGAGATTTTCTCAGATGTTCATTGACCAATCTGCTCCAAACATGGTATGAATGTTCACTTCCATGGAAACCTTCGCACCAGTGATTATAGTTCCGGTTGGATTATTTTTTCCATAATTATGCCCCTTTTCAACTTGAAATAGCAGGCCTAGAATTTTGTCCGGAGATTTTTTCAGATGTTTATGGGTCGATTTCTTGGAAACTTGGTATGGATGTTTACTACCATGGGAACCTGTGTACCTGCAATTATACTTTTGATCGCACCTTTTTTGTCAGAGTTATGACCCTTTTCATCTTTATGGGTTGATTTCTTTTAAACTTGGTATGGATATTTATTCCCATAGGATCCTGTGCACCTGCGATTATAGTTTCGATCAGATTTTGTTTTTGCAGAGTTATGCCCCCTTTTCTTAGAATACCTGAGTTGCCTAGAATTTTGTCCGGTGATTTTCTCAGATGTTTATGGGTCATTTCCATGGTATGGATGTTTACTACCATGGCAACCTATGCATCTGTGATTATAGTTTTGATCGGACCTTTTTTGCCAGAGTTATGCCCCTTTTCATCTTGAAATGCGCAAATTTTGTCTGGAGATTTTCTCAGCCGTTTATATGTAGATTCATTTGAAACTTGGTATGGATGTTTACTACCATGGGAACGTGTGCACCTGTGATTATAGTTTTGATAGGACCTTTTTTGCCAGAGTGATGCCCCTTTTCATCTTAGAATGCGCAAATTTTGTCCGGAGATTTTCTCAGAAGTTCATGGGTCGATTCCTTTGAAACTTGGTATGGATGTTCACTATCATAGGAACCTGTGTACTTGCAATTATAGTTTCAATCAGACTTTTTTGGCCAGTTATGCCCCTTTTTGTCTTAGAATGCGTGAATTTTGTTCTGAGATTTTCTCAGATGTTTACGGGTTGATTCCTTTGAAACTTGGTATGGTGCACCTGTGATTATAGTTTTGATCCCACTTTTTTGCCAGAGTTATGCCCCTTTTCAGCCTAGAATGTGCGAATATTACCTATAGATTTTCTGAGATGTTGCATCTGCGATTATAGTTTCGATCAGATCTCTTTACAGAGTTATGCCCTCTTTCATCTTAGAATGCCATAATTGCCTAGAATTTTGTCCGGAGATTTTCTCAGATGTTTATGGGTCGATTCCATCGAAATTTGGTATGGATGTTTACTACCGTGGGAACCTATGCACCTGTGATTATATTTTTGATCGGACTTTTTGCCCGAGTTATGCCCCATTTCATCTTGAAATACGCAAATTTTGTCCGGAGATTTTTTCAGATGTTTATGGGTCAATTCCTTTGAAACTTGGTATGGATATTTACTACCATGGGAACGTGTGCACCTGTGATTATAGTTTCGATCAGACTTTTTTGGCCAGTTATGCCCCTTTTTGTCTCAGAATGCGTGAATTTTGTCCGGAGATTTTCTCAGATGTTTACAGGTTGATTCCTTTGAAACTTGGTATGGATGTTTACCACCATGTGAACCTGTGCACCTGTGATTATAGTTTCGATCGGACCTTTTTTTGACAGTTATGCCCCTTTTTTCGTCAGAATTCCTGAAGTTTGTCCGCCGATTTTCTCAGATGTTTACAGGTTGATTCCTTTGAAACTTGGTAAGGATGTTCACCACCATGGGAACTTGTGCACCTGCGATTTTTGTTTCGATCAGACTATTTTTGCTACAGTTATGCCCCTTTTCATTTCAGAATAATGGCAGTGTTGGGTATGAACAGGCCCATCTGGGACAGTCACACCTCTAGTTGCCGCCAAAACATAGCTTATGACCCCTCATTGAGCTCATTCCCATGAGTAGTCATAAGTGATGTTTTTGAGACAAAAGTTGAAAACTGTTGATATTTTAATTGTGATATTTTTTTTAGGCCATTATATTAAGAAAAGGGTCAAGGTTTTGGTTAAGGATCCTGCCAGTGTCAAAATCATGGTAATTAGTGGGATGGGAGTATGGTGGCTAATTGGCTAACACATTGAACTTCAGAAAGGTTGAAAATTTGATTCTGATCTTTTTAAGTAAGGGGTAATAAGCGTTCTAGGAGCAAAAATTGAAAAAAATTATAAAATTTGAAGGCATAACGTTGGAAAGAAGGGCTTGTCCAGAGCATATCTCTGGTGCTGTTTGTTTCAGAAATGCAGACTTGTATGTATATACTTCATGAAAAGATGGTGTGTCACATTCCCAAAATGGGCCGCTCTTGCCCTGCATTTGTGGTTGACTGCATATGTAAAAAAAAATGTTTGTCTGGAACATTATTCTAACAGTTTTGCGCCCAAGGGTACCATACTTGCATGACTCCTGCAACTATTCAACTATTGCATGTGTGGAGCATATCTTGGATGCTCTTTGTCGCAAATACTCCGAATGAATTTTGTATGAGTGTGTATCTTGGGAAAAGGGGTGTGCCAAGTTATGAAATTAGGTCACTGTACCCCCTTTTTAACACACATCGCTGGTGTAGCTTGGGATGGAGATGTGTTGCCTACCAAAATCGGGGTACAGTTGAAATTTATTGACTCAAAGTTTGGGGGACCAGCAGTGAACTTTGAGTCATGTGGTTGTTCGAGTTATCCCATTTGGGGGTAATTAGGTGATTTTGACCAGTGAAGGGAATGAGGTCAACATGAGTTCAACATTACGTGGTTTGGATATCTAGTACCGTACCGACCCGTCAGTAAGCCCAGGGGGCACGTGAAAAAAATTGATAGAAAAATTGGGGGTGGGCTTATTTACGGAGAAAACCAAGTGTACGATGTTCAGTAGGAGGTCAATTTGAGTGACTGATCACCCCGTTTATTTGGGGTAATGTTATTTGTGAAAGAAATAAAATAAAAAAATCCACATACATTTCTGAGTTGTTTATTTCTTTGTTTCAGATCCACTATTCCATTTGTTAAAAAATAAAAATTAACGGAGAGAAATGACAAAAATAATATTTACAAATCGGGACAAAATAAGCTGAAACTGACGAAAACACACGTGGTCGATTTAGAACTATTTTTTAGGCTGACTCGGTGTCAGTGAATGATATTGTTGACTTTTCGAGGGTAAAATATAAAATAAAATACATTTTATATTTCTAGTACTGATACGTTTATCAGTGCTGGAAATATAAAATGTATTTTATTTCATGGATCATGTTTCATAATTATGACAACTTGATGCGTAACCATGAATACATGTACCGGGTAATGAAACTAAGTGAAAGATTGGAAATCACGTGGTACCTATTTCTATTTTTAAAATTATAAACAAACGCTTGCGAATGAATGAAAACATTGAATAACCGTGGTAATTTCGTCCATGCTTGAGTCATTAAAACCCCTAAAAACTGAATGATTAAAGATAAATAATACAGAATTCCTTTAACACAACCAAGAGATACTTTATTATTTTCCTTAAAAAATCAGTTTTTAGTTTTTTAATGATTCGAGCGTGAAGTCGTCATCTGTGCTCCATCCTTTACAATCACGCTCGAAACAACAGAAATTGAAAACTAAACTCAAAACACACTTGCACCGGATTATTATCACTGTTCATTTCAGTTCAATTACAAAACAATATTTCCACATTCATCGAACCCCTCAAAGTCAACATCTTCATCTGAGTCTCCCCCATCCTCAGGGAAACGCACACCAAGTTCAACCTCACCATCACTGTCACAATTTGTTTGTTGTTCAAAGCACGTGTTTGCCTCACTTTCAACTGTAACCTTTCCAATGTCAGTCACACCACATTTTTTTATTCTGTTGCCCATAAAATAATCCTCTGAACCATCCAACGCATTACTTATTCCACAGCTCAAGAAAGATTTAATTATTGTCGTTTCATCAATTGTTTCCCACGCCGTGCTGACCCAGTTGATGACGTCTTGCCTGGATGGCTGAATATAATTTCCATTTTCATTTTTTTTGGCATCTCGAAACCAGTGGATCCACAACTCTTTCAACTTCATTTTAAATACCCGATTGACGTGGGTGTCCATTGGCTGTACCAGAGGCGTGCATCCTAAAAAAAGACGTAATTTCCTATTAAAGACACTGTTAATGATATACAAGGAGGGGGGGGGCTCTTACGGCTCACATTTATACTAGAAATTTCATTCGCTATGGTACCTATGGTAGGCCTGTGGTGGGGGGGGGGGGGGGGGGGGGGGGGGGGCACAGGTTTACACTAAAAACAATATTAATACAATAATAATAATTAAAACACTGGTACTGTGACTCGATGTGACAAAGAAATAATCAACAATTAGTTCATCAAATTTGAAAGTCGCTACAATTTTAGTTGTTGATTACCGCTTTAGCGCATCACTCCCATTGAGTCAAAAAATGTGACACTAGAAATAATATTCGCTATGGCACATCAGCGTGTATAACAAATACGGGGGGAGGGGGGGGCTCAAGTTGAGACTAGAAATAATATTCACTACGGTACATCACCATGTTTAACAAGCATGGGAGAGGGTGGGGGGGGGGGGGGGGGCACAGGTTTACACTAAAAACAATATTAATATAATGATAATTAAAACACTGGTACTGTGACACGATGCGAATGATGCGACAGAGAAATAATAAACAATTAGTCCATCAAATTTGAAAGTCGCTACAATTTTAGTTGTTGATTACCGCCTTTAGCGCATCACTCCCATTGTGTCAAGTGTAAATTATAAGGAATGAATTAAGAAACATCCTCACCTCCAGGTACTAAAACTATATCGGTGTCCCTTTTTTCCAGACTTGCAGTAGTTTCTGGCGTGTAATGAGGTCTGTATGTGTCCAAAACAAGTAATCGCCTGACATCATCCTCATTTTTGCCCCAGACTCTTTTAATCCATTTTCTAACTTCTTCTGCCGTCATCCAGCCATTCATCGTTGAAGAAATTCTTATATTGTCAGGTATATTCAGTTTTGATAAAATATTGGCGCTTAAGGATCCACTGCGCTCCTTAAAAATTATGTAGGCGGGCAACTTGGAGCCATTGGCACGAGCACATAACGCAACCGTACAACCTTTTTTTGAAGCCCCAGTATTGCTGATCCGTACAGTTTTTTCGCCTTTGATCGAATTGGTGTAACTCGGAGCACTGTCAAATCGTACCATTGTTTGATCCATATTTGCCATGTTATGAAATGTATAGTCATTTTTCACTCTCAGATTTTTAATTGATGTGTGGAATGTTTCAATTTTCTCCTTAAAATCTGCAGGTACTTTTTGAGAATCATTCGTCCCTCTTCGAATGCTGATGCTAAATCTCTTCTTCCACCTGTTGAGCCATCCATTCGAGCCTTTAAACCCCTGAAGTTTCAGACGAGCTGCAACCTCTCTGGCCTTTCCTTGCAGCATAAAATTTGAAACAGGCCTACCTGCCTCTCTCTCCTCACACAACCAGTCAAACACAACCTGGTCAAGTTCAATCGACAATGGCTCTTTTCCTATGTTGAGAGATTTCTTAACTGAAGCTGCTGACTTGGGTGTCATTTTAAATTTATCAAAATCCCGGTTCCACAGGCGAATTTGTTTGCGATCCACATTAAATTGTTTGGAAGTTTTAGCTTGATTTTCACCATTCTGACGATGCCATTCAATTACTTTAATTTTTGTTTCCAATGTATAGCGATTACGTATGGACGACATGATTCATAAACAACAACTAATTTACTTATGACTTTGGAAGGCTGATAACCATATTTATTTACAAACCTATCTCTTCTGTACACAGTATCAAAGACCACAAAACTTTCTGATCTTTATTTCAAGTCGCACTGTTACACAAACACTCGCAACATGAAACGTAAATAAAAGCACATGGGCGTGCTTTAAAAAAAACAAGCTATATTTAATCGGACCGCCCGTGGTGTGAATTGAGACTCCCCATTGTTAATACAAAAATGGCTTCACATGTGTGTTGTTTTCAAACAGCTTTTCAATTCATATTTGATAAAGTGGATATTAAAATGAAGGTACGAAGTTATATTTCTTTTTTTGAAGCGCCTTTAATATGACTGCTTCAGATAACCAAACAACTCATTTTCCAACAATTAAAAACCTGATACCTGGGTGGCCATTCCGTTTAGAATAATTAATTATGAACTGGGAATTTCCCGTTCATTTCTAAATATAAGGGTTCAGAGCAGAGTGGATAAATAAAATTGACAACACAAAATATTTTTTGGGACTTTTAATCCAGCTGCAAAAAAAAAAATAAAGCAACACGTCGATATGATTATAAAATTTTATTTAGGGTGCAATGTTATTGTGGCAAATGAATAAAACGAAAATATCAACAAAATAATTAACATTTTATTTTGATTGGTAACTTGGGAAATCCCCGTCGTTGGTTCAACTTACCGGTTCGTGTTTCACATATGTACCTGAAAAATAATCTCGGAAAATCTGTGGTGGGCTTATTTTGGGGTGTCTTCCAATTAAGTACGTTTTTCTGAAAGTTGGGGGGTGGGCTTATCCACGGAAGTGGGCTAACTGACGGGTCTGTACGGTATTTGTAAATTCATTTCAGTGTTCAATCTTACTTCAAGTACAAAGGTTGTACATGAAACAGTGATTGCATTTGTACTGTCTTTTGTATATTTGATAAAATAAATTACAACTTAACCCAAAGTTTGTTCGTCGTATTTTTTTCAAATGATAAAAAATGGATTGCACAGAACAAGGAATACTGCAGAAAACAAGAAATCAGAAGCAGCTTGAATAATAAATAATAAGTAATAAATCACAAAATAGTGCAGGAGGGCCTTCTAGTGATGATTTTACCCGGATTAGTTCTCAGAGTATATATGATAGTGTAAAAATGCCAGACTGGTTTCGTACCAAATTGTACTCATCAGAGGCTGTGTGTTGCGCAAGCTGGAGCGGCGCCATATATACCTTGGCAAACTCTCTAGTTCCAAAAGGAGGTTGCCAGCGGGTAAGG
The DNA here is from genome assembly GCA_031216915.1 of Pictodentalium vernedei. NCBI lineage: Eukaryota > Metazoa > Mollusca > Scaphopoda > Dentaliida > Dentaliidae > Pictodentalium > Pictodentalium vernedei. The sequence continues at coordinate 110,325,015 of CM062291.1, read as the reverse complement.
ACCGGGTAGAAGACCGGGTGTATGAATTGCAGTGGAAAGGGACATAACTATATATCGGTGGTGTTTTATTAATAATGTTTGTCAATTTGACAGTAGCAAGGGGTGTAATCAATAGATTGTAAAAACGAATATGTGAATTACAGTATCAAGGGACATAACTACATATCAGTTGTATTTTAATAATAAAATTCTTGTAAGTTTGACAGTAGCAAGGGGAATAAACAATGGATTATAAAACGGATATGGAGCCTAAAGGCAAAATTTGTGGTTGGATGATAGGCACTGTATTTGGCCATTAGTAGGTATAAGATCAAATTGATGTGTCGGCTTATTTATTTCGGGTTTACAGCAACACGATTGGTAGTTCCATGTGGGGTTAAAGAGAACAAGGAGTTTACAGACGAAAGTGGAGTTTTGTCAGTAAACGGTCCGTGCAGACTACATGGACTTGAGAAATAAAATGTCACATTAAAACTATATTGTTGTTATCATTTTCTACAGAAATGTGTCTGTAATATTTGGGTGGCATATGTGAGCACTTTTGCTGTATTGTACAACTGTTCGATGTTAGTGCTGGGAGTAGTATTTCCCTGGTCACTAAGGATGAGTGGGTGAGGTGGTCCTATATCTTGGTTGAGGAATGACAATCCTTCACTGCAGGCAGAACTCTCTTGTGTGTTATCACTTGTACATGGATGAGGGGTGGGGGGGGGGGGGGAGTGGGGATAACAGACCATAATTCTCGTCAATAAATTCTATCCTGGATATTTCCATGCATGTAATTAGTTCTTTTGAAGAATTCGTATTTGTGTCATTAAGAACAGAATTTTCTAAAGCTGATGCAGCATCAATGTTGTAAGGCAGAGGAGGGGTGTCCGTTATCGCCAACAACAAACCATAATTGCCTTCGATGAATTCTGTCCTGGATAGTTCCAGGATGTCATAGTTTGTAGCCATATTTGTTTCCTGTCTATTTGAATAATTTCTGTTTAACTCATCTAGAACACTGTGTTCCTCAGTTAGTGCAGCTTCATTTTGGTGTGGCTGAGGAGGGGTGTCCATTGTTGTTGCCAGCGTACCATGATTCCCGTCAATCAGTTCGGTGCAAGCTAATTGTAGGATATCTGTATATATAGCCCAATTTGTAGTTTCTTTTGGGGAAGAATACCAGTTCATATCGTCATGTGTTTGTGGCCACATCTTGTGTGCCGTGTGATAGCTAGATGTGTTGTGTGGTATTCTTTCCTTTTGAATACCAATCTACAGGGTTTGCATTTGAGAAACCCCTCCTTTCTGTGTGTAATTCTGGTGTGTCTTCTAAGCCCAGAAGATGTGGTGTATATTGTAGAACACTCGGCGCATATATGTGACATTTGGAAAAGACCGTTGAAGCATATTAAGTCCTCTCCTGCTTAAGACTAGTGTTACGTCATCTATTGTGGCATCCTTTTCGTGCACAATGTAAATTCCATGGTGGCGGGCGGCGTGTGGAACAAGAAGTAGCTAAAGTAATAATAATAAGAATAATATATTTCATCAGAAATCCTTCTTGTTCGTGCCATACAGAACCCGTTTATACCTTGTAAAACACCTTACTGCAACATTTGCTCTAATCTTCCAAAACCACGGTGGTTTCAGAGAACAGCAACAAAACAACAGCGTATAGGACTGTATAAAACAAATTGTTTAACTCGAAATTGGATTTATCTTATTACTTGCAAAATGTGCAAGAAACAATATGTGGGTGAAACCAAAAGAAACTTCGAATTACGAATCAAAGAACATAATGCAGTTATCCTCCACAAACGGGAGACCCCCGTTGCACTACACTTCAATGATGAAAATCACTCCTTAAAAGACTTTACGTACAGAATTATACAAATCCTCCGATCGTATCCCGATAATGTCATTTCCATGCAACATCGATGGAAATGCGAATAGAGTGGATTTACACTCTCTGCACGCTCACACCAATCGGCCTGAACAAGAAGGATTTCTGATAAAATATATTCTTATGGCTTTGGAAATAAGTTGTGGAATAACTGATAGAAAATTGCTGTTTAGTGTCTGTACTGATATACAGGCCCAACTCATGAGGTATTTTCAGTACGAAATGAAAAAAAAACCTTATTCCCAAAAGCTATGGTCACACATACAGCCCAAGATACCTTCAACAGAATCATCCCTTTTACAGAGTCAGTGGAATAAATTGTAGAATACCTGCAAGGAAATTCTCATTCCTTTTTGTACTGATGATACTGCCCCAGTGATGGGCTGGTATTATTAGCTCACATTATTAAAAATCAGAGAGATCTTTTGTGACCACTCATCGCCTGCCATCGTCTGTGAACATGATGTTTGCCATTTCTCCTCCAAAAATGCTGGGCCAATTTCAGTTCAATTTGAGGTTATTGTTTGCTCTGACATCTCATTTAGTTTTTGTTCAAATCAACTTGTCCAGCCACATAGGGAAGGGGTGGAGGAAAATGCTCTCAAATTTAAAAAAAATCATCTCGTAAACCAGTGGGTGCAATGACTTGATATTTGGTACTGAGCTTGCATTTGAGGAGTAGAATCAAGTTTGTTCAAACAAATTTTGTAGAGCAATATATGCCTTTGTAATGGGAGGGGCAAGATTGTTGGCCTCATTCCAAATTTCTGTTTTCTGAACCAATGAACCAAATTTAGTATGTGGTATTACTGGGTCATAAGTACTTGATTCATGCACACAAAAAATGTTCCACCCATGGGAACTCTAGGAGCTAAAAATTTTAATATTTTCAGACCCGCATATTTCCCCAAACTGCACAGAACAGAGATCTGGTATGAAGCATCTTTAAGGACTATTAGAATGGAATGTTAAAATAAATGCCATCGGTTGTTGGGTCATAGTGTACTGTAGAGGAAATCAAAAAAATCCTGAGTCGGCATGTTTTAAAAAAATATCCTTCTCCACGCAAGCAGGGTTATTACTGGTTGAAGACAAGCGCACCAAGGACATGCAGTTCACCTAAGTACACAGCACCACCATGCCCCCACATGGGCAGTTGGGATGAAGTGTGTTGCCCAAGGACACAGTGCAGTTACCCCGGCTGGGGATCAAACCGTGAACCATTTGATTAGAAGTCCAATGGCATAACCACTTGGTCACCATGTTCCCTAACTTAGTGGACTATGAGAAGTACTCTTTAAAGAATTTTCTTCTTCGGAACCACCAGTCAGAATCTGTTAAATATTTGGTATACAACATTGCTACAAGGGTCAGATTGACGTTTGTTCAAATCTTGTCACCCAGTTAATATTTGGGAGGGGGGGGAGGGGTGCAAATTTTAACTAAGTGCAATATGAAGAATAATCTTTAACAAACTTCTTCAGTTTCACCAGTCAGAATCCTTTGATATTTGGTATACAGCATCCTTATGGTCAGAACAAAGTTTATTCAGACCAAGTCCCTGTGTTAATATATTGGGGCCAGAGTTTTAACTTCGTCCAATTTTCTCCAGCACCACTGGTCAGAATCTATGATATATAGTGTACAGAATCCTTAAAGGGATCAGATTCAAGTTTGTCCAAATCAAACCCATCGGTTAATAATTTGGTTCTCTATGGGAGCCTGAACATTAGCTTAGTACAGTATGGAGAATAATCATTAAAAGTCTTCTTCAGATCCACCAGCCAGAATCATTTGATGTTTGGTATACAGCATCCTTATGGGGGTCAGATTTAAGTTTGTTCAAATCAAGTCCAGTGATTAACATATGGGCTCCCTATTTAGTTCTGTCCACATTTCATTTGTGAATGTATTATTGTCTGCAGCATTTTATTAGTCGAGTTGTGATGAAGTCAAACTCAACTTATAGTTTGATGAATTGCAGGCGGGCGTAAACAATTGGTTTCCGGATGATAACTTGATAATGGTTCAACCGATGTTCATGAAACTTCATAGGTAGTTTGGTATCGGTGAGAGGAAGAACCCTATTAATTTTGGACTTGCTTGGTCAAAGGTCCAGGTGACAGACCTTGAACATAGTAAATTGTAAACAATTGGTTTCCGGATGATAACTTGATAATGGTTCAACCGATGTTCATGAAACTTCATAGGTAGTTTGGTATCGGTGAGAGGAAGAACCCTATTAATTTTGGACTTGCTTGGTCAAAGGTCCAGGTGACAGACCTTGAACATAGTAAATTGTAAACAATTGGTTTCCGGATGATAACTTGACTACGGTTCAACCCACATTCATGAAACTTCATATGTAGGTTGGCCTTCGTGAGAGGAAGAACCCTATTTATTTTGGACTCACTAGGTCAAAGGTCAAGGTCACAGTGAATTGGTTTCTGGATGATAATTTGATAATGGTTGACCCATGTTCATGAAACTTCATAGTTAGGTTGGCATCAGTGAGAGGAAGAACCCTATTTATTTTGGACTCGCTAGGTGAAAGGGCAAGGTCACAGTGACCTTCAACATAGTAAATTGTAAACAATTGGTTTCCGGATGATAATTTGATAATATTTCAACCCACGTTCATGAAACTTCAATAGGTAGGTTGGCATCAGTGAGAGGAAGAACCCTATTTATTTTGGACTTGCTAGGTGAAAGGGTAAGGTCAGAGTGACCTTCAACATAGTAAATCGTAAACAATTCGTTTCCGGACGATAACTTGATAATGGGTTGACCCACATTCATGTAACTTCATAGGTAGGTTGGCCTAGGTGAGTTGAAGACCCCTATTTATTTTGGACTCACTAGGTCAAAGTCCAAGGTCACAGTGACCTTGAACATAATAAATCATAAACAATTGGTTTCCAGATGATAATTTGACAATGGTTCCACCTATGTTCATGAAACTTCATAGGTAGGTTGGCATTGGTGCAAGAAAGAGCCCTATTTATTTCAGAGGTCACAGTGACCCTTCAACTCGACATTGGATCAGTGATCCCATCGGGATTTTTATCCCCTCACATGGGAGGGATATTACGAAGACCTGTGTCCATCTGTCTGTCCTTCCATCCAGATGTTCATCTGTCTGCCCGTCTATCCTGACTTTGTTTATGGCATAACTTGAAAAAAAGTTAACAGATTTCAGTTCTTTGTGGTATATGTCTCCATAGCAACAATGTCTATATAAAGTGTGATGACCACCAATATCTCTGGAAGATTATAGGTGTTATGGCCTTTATTATAAATCTTGTTTATGGCTAAAGGATTTCAATTATTTTTGCTACAGTAAAACATGTTTTGAAAGACCACTGTCATTAGAGACCGCAATGACCTTGTACCGTTTTGAGAGACCACTTTTGTCTGGCAAATAGGGTTGTCTCTCAAGAATGGTTCCACTGTATATTTCTCTTTTGCAAAACTATCTATGTCAAGTCCGATGACCACCAATATCCAATGAAACTTATGGGAGTTATTGCCTGTTGTTTAAAAAATATTGTGTAATGCTTGTTTATGGCATAACTTTACCAATAGTGACCTGATTTCAATTATTTTTGGTATATGTGTCTATAGCAACAATGTCTACATCATGTTTGTTGACTAGCGATATCTGATTTAAAATATGGGAGTGTCAAATTTTCTCTGATAAAACATCATCCATGTAAATTTTTATGGAGCCTGATTGTGATTGGTTTCGAATGTATTTGTTTGCAGGGGGATTGGAATTGCTTTGCAATGGTTTTTCTTACAAAGAATATCCATAAATTAAATTTGTAGAAAACAGTATTTAATTTCTCCTTCTGTTAGTTCCCTTGTGTCGTTGGACAGTCCAAAACATCCACAGGTGCTTTTTAGTTTGATGGATGAATGATTGTTCTGTTCACCCAGTCATTGCGTAGTTGATGGTAGGCCTTAAACAATTGCTTATCAATATGAGAAAACCTTTATCCAGATCACAAGTGTAACCATTATTTAAGTTAAGAATTTCCTGTTTTCCTTTTCAGAAAAAAGAAAGCTCCAGAAAATAAAATAATGGCCAACTGGTTGGTTAAAGGGAAAAGTGACCGTTTTGAAGCCTCACCAAAGTCCAGTACAGTGAAAAGTCAACAAATGAAAAAAACAGAACAAGAACCCAGTTTGATGATGAAATGGTTGATCAAATCAGAAAAAAGAGATAACTCTGAAGCTTACCATGAAACAGCATCTAAAAAGCATAAAATTTCCTGGTGAAATTTATTTAAAACATGTCTTTCAAACCCATCATAATATACTTGAAAGTGGAAAGAATGCTATGTAATGAAAAATGCAATCGATATACGTGTATTCATTTTTATTTTAACCAATTTGGAGAATAGGGGAATCTGCAATACATTTTAAAAATAACTGGCCTCCATGTTTCTGTGTTTATTTTCATTCCACGCCATATTCCCAACAGACAGTAACTCTTCAAGGTCCAACAATGTCATGCTTATTAGTTATTTTAACCCCTTTTCATGTTATAAACTTAATATACTGAGAAACAAAATCTCCATCTAGAAGTGGCCTAAATTGGGAGACATCCATAATGGTTTAGGGTCAGTATAGAAAGGTTAACCCTTTAACCTAACCTGAAAAGCAGACGACACTTGCAAAAATAATTCTTGAATAACCAATTTTTGTCATTTTTTGTCTCAAAAACATAGGTTATGACCCCTCGTTGGAATGAGCTCGTCAAGCTCGTTCCAACGAGGGGTCATAACCTATGTTTTTGAGACAAAAAATGAAAAAAATAAATGAAAATTAATTGGGGATTTTTGAGAATAGCACTGGCCGGTTTTGCCCGTTATGTTGGGTTAAGGGTTAGCATTGATCCTCTAACCTCTACTCTTACTATACTGACTCTAATGACTTTTCCCAAGTTTTTAATTTTCTTTTCTAGCAGCAGGTGTTACTATATAATCCAAGTAGAACACAGACAGGAGGAAAATGTGTATGATTGGCACACAGTCCTATAATGGGCTTATAAAAATGACACAAGAGGGTTGAAGTTTGTTTCATTAAATTTATAAATTTATTAAAAAATATGATGTAGAGTAGAGAAAAATGAAAAAAAAAGTTAAGGTGAACAGGTATCTTAAATATATATAATAGAGTCCCTTCTTCTTCAGCTTTACCTTGATTTGTAACGAAGTTGAACTTAGCTGTGTTTGAAAAAAAATAGAAATGGGCATCAGTTAGTGGTTTTGGTGCAATAATATTTGTTCTGTTTAACTTCCTGCACAATGATGCCCAGAGATGAAAGTTTTCCAGAATTTGACAGAAGTTCCAGAATTTCTAGGCCCAGTTTTGTGCGTTCCAAATTTTACTTTTTTATGCAACCAAAAGTCTACTTTTTTCCATTAATCAACTTTTCTGTTTCACTAGTAGTTCCGTTTTTCAATATTTTAGCAAGTGTTTGATGTCAGAACAAGTTTGTTTGTGTACTACAGGCTGATTGGACAGTCATATTTAAGTATGAGAGTTCAACCAACAGAATTTCTTGTTTCTTAAGTGTATTCGGTGCTCAATGAAGACCAAGCTTTTCATTGCGTTGGAAAAGTGAAGTGTATTTGGTGTGCAAACGAAATCAACTATGGAAAAAAAGCATTAAAACAACATGTGGAAATGGAAACAAAAGTACATGTCAGAAAACATTCCGACATAAATTCAAATCAATCACTGCCATCAGTATTTTTTAGTTCCAGGTAAATAAATGTGTGAATCATTCTCGGAGCATCTACAACCGATAGAGCGAACCCTGACCCCGGCCTGTGTTAGTTGTGCTTGCCTCGCTTTGCTCAGCAATTTACTCTTTCTGGGATTTTTTACATCTGCCACATTCATATCTGCTGATGTCAAAATTTCAAGCAGCAATTTTATTCCATAATGTCACTAGGAATTAACCAATTCAATCTTATTTGACGAAGCTCATTGTGTCCTGTCAGACAAGATTGAATTGGTTAAATTTCGAGTTGCTTTGTGGGTCATATTTGCAGGTTGAATTTCTTATTGTTATTGCAACATCAGTGTGCAGAGGGTTAAAAGGTGGAAAGGAAATGATCTTGTGTTTACTGTGTTTATGATCTTATTATACCTCCACAAATCGAAGTTATGAGGGGGGAGGGGGGGGGGGGGTTATACAGGAGTCAATTTGTCGGTCGGGCGGATGTTGCTGTCAGTTCCTTGCAATTTGTGGAGCGAACTACTTCCACAGTTTTAGTCACATTTTCAAGAAACTTCACAAAAATGATCAACATGATGAGGGGAAGTGCGTGACATAATTTTTTTCCAGATCAGATTCAAGATGGCCAACTAGTGGCCATATTGGATTTTGCAAAATACTTGTGGAACGAACTACTTCTACAGTTTTTGCTGCATTTTCATGAAACTCTATATAAATTGATCGACATGATGAGGAGCAGTGTGTGACATAAATTATTTTTCAGTTCGGATTCAAGATGGTCGACTGGAGGCCATATTGGATTTTGCAAAATTCTTGTGGAGCGAACTACTTCCTCAGTTTTAGTCGCATTTTCATGAAACTTCACCAAAATGATCAACATGATAAGGAGCAGTGCGTGACATAATCTTTTTCAACATAATTGGCGGACAATAAAGTGTTTTGAAGACAATGAAGAAGGTTACATGAATGTCAAATATTTCAGAAATAAAAATGAAAGTTTCTATTTACTATTGATTTGTATAGTTTATAGATTTAATCAGTTACTTCTTTTTAAAGAAATGTAAAAGATCCCCATCATACGTTGCCTTGACCAATCCTGAAAATAAGCAATCTGTCATTTGCAGATTGAGGTCCCAGGAGGGTGAATGTGCTGATGCTATCCCAAACAGTGGGTATCCTCTGGGTACCTCTTTCTGTTTAGGGTTGAGACCTTGATACAGATTGAGGTTCACAGAGGGTAAAGTTAGTGACTCTACCATACTGTGCAGGGCAGCATCACCAAATTCACCCTCTGGGGACCTCATTTTGCAGATGTCAGTCTGCTGATTTTCTGGCTTGGCCTTGACTTCTGTACAGAATACATTGTATATGGAATGTTTCTATTTTGGAATTCAGAGATGGTGGCTAAAGTAAGACTCTTCGAAGGATTGGGGTTTTGAGTTAATGATTGTCGTGGAATTTGATTCACTTAAATTTGACTTTTTGAAATTCTGCCAGGTGGTGGAGATCCCAACTACCGTTTTATATCTGTATTTCATCTCACAAATCTTGTTAAGTTGGTGGAGAAAGTATGCTTACACAGAAGCAAGGTATAGATCTCATTGTTATGTTCCCTGATGTCCCCAGCTAGAAGTGAGAGATGTGGTGATCTGTATAATTTGACAGAGGTTCATTTTTGTCCTTGTATTTTCATAGCTTTAAAAGTTTTTGATTTTTAAGGAAGCTTCAATTTATAATTTCTGTAGCACAATAAAATATGCATCACTGTTATATCAGATATTTATAGGTTATTACCACCATGTGAGTTTCCAAGATAGTATATTGGTGGTGAGACCTCGTCTCTGGGCATAAAAATTGATGAGCCCATTTGAACGAGTCGATATATGACCCAAAGGCGAGGTCAAGACTTCAATACACCATCTTGGAAACCCACATGGTGGGAATAACCAATTTATCTCTCCCTTTCTTCACATAATGAAGGGATTGGGTACAGTCTTTAATGTTGTTGACATGTTTAAACAGTCACTCTTTGTCTATGAATTCATTTTTATGAATGAAGATCATGATGTCATGGTATTACATTTTTGCTCTGTGCATGATGTAATCTCCATTCATTGTTCTTCCACTTTTTCAAAAAACACTGAAGTTTATAGTACTGTTTCAACTGTGTGTTTGTTTTGTTTTTCATGTTTAACGCATGGTAGGCCTATATAAAAATAACAGCATGGCAAAAAAATCATCTATCATCATATTTTGTTGAGTTAGAACTGTTACCAAAAACGGTGGCCTCGACATGTGAAATAACTCTATGCCAATTGAGAGCAGGTAAAAAATGTTCTCTTTCTGAATCAAATGATTGCATATGTGGTTGATACTCTTAATACAGATTTGTATTTTGTCTGGACGTTTTTACATGTTTTGGGAGAAATACAGCCTTATTGTAATTTACATGTCAAGTAAATATGCTTATTTGTAGATAATTTACATGTGTATTTTTGATTAATGATTGAACACAGTCCTTTGTAACTCATATCTGTATTCTTAACCCTCTGCACTCTGATGTCACAATAGCAAAGTTTTCAGCAGCAAATATTTCCCATAATGCAGTTTGTTATTTAACCAAATGTACCATGTGTGACAGAGATCAGTGAGCTCTGTCAGACTAGATATAATTGGTTAAATTCAAAGATGCAGAAGAGAAAAACAGAAAAACAGAATGCTTGGAGAAAATTCACTTGCACATCGAAAGTGCTAGGGGTTAAGCATGCATTTACTCAAAGCTATATGAAACTTACTGGTGTGGAATAGTCTAAAAAATTGTTCAAAAAGTCATTGGAAATTGCTCGAAAGTGTCCTTGAAAGTCCTTGAATTAAACTCAACTTTGAACTATGAGCCCTGCTCTCACCTGGAGGAAACTACGGACTCCAATGTGAAAATTCAAACTTGTTATCACGATTATAATTTTGTTGCAGTGAACTGTTGCACTCAGAGATGTATGAACAGGGGAGGCCCCCACCCTACCCCTGTAGCCACATTCCTGGGTGTAATAAAAACAATTCCAATAGTTACTAGCTTTAAGCCTCAAACCACGGACAGTTGAAAATTTGATTCCCTTGGGAAGATTTTCTGGCATTTTATCTGTGGCTGTGACTGTTTGACATTTAGTAATTTTTTTTAAAACACATTTCATGGCATTTTCTAACTGGAGTGAACATTCATCCTGTGCGTGTTAGAAGGCACCTTGTTACACTCAAGAGACAATTTCCAACTCCGAACCCAAAGGTCATATATTTTTAACAAGGTGAGTGGGGGCATTCAGATTTGTTCAGCAGTTTGAAATTCACAAGTATCAGTTGGTAAATTATCAAAAGTTAAATGCTCAGCAGCGGGGGTGACAAAGGGAGGTATAATGAATTGAATCTGACTGTCTATCCATCTGTCTGTATGTCTGTGCATCCATTTGTCCATACAAGTTCATAACTCAGTTGATAGTGGTCACATCTTGATGAAATCGTGCAGTATCACATTGCTTTTTGAGACACAATTCAAGTTATACTGTCCGCACCTTCCTCCCGGGAATTATGCCCTTCTTTTTTACATGAAAAAGAATTAAAATTTTGTCCCTACGAGCCTATAACACAGCTGATAGCCATCAGATATTCATGAAATCTTACATGGATGTCCAGCATGGCATGCGTTTTTAGACACATATTAGGAAATGCTGTTCGCACCTGCCACCTTGGAGTTATGCCCGTTTTTATGATAAGAAAAATACAATTTTTGTTGGTACTAGTCTGTAACTCAGCAGATATTGTCTGGATCTTAAAGAAGTTTTACATGGATTTCCAACGTGACATGTCCTTTCAGACTCATATTAAGGTATACTGTCTTCATCTTCCATCCAGGAGTTATACCCCTTTTTCTGTTAAGAAAAATACAATTTTTGTCCGTATGAGTCCAAAACTAAACTGATAGTGCTAAGGAGTTTGATCTTAACGAAATCTTAGATGGATGTCCATCGTGACATGACCATTCATAAACATACCAAGTTGTGCTGTCTGCACCTTCCATCTGGGAGTAATGCCTCTTTTTCTTGTTGAGAAGAATACAATTTTTGTCTGTACATGTACAAGACTACAAGTCTGTAACTCAGCTGATGACTGTCAGATCTTAATGAAATCTTACACATTGATGCCCAGCTTGACATGTCTTTTTGACCACATATCATATGGTGTGGCCCAGAAATAGTTGAGGGCAAGAGAGAGAGAGAGAGCCCGACAGAGACGAATTTTAAGCCAACATTATCTTTACCAAACCATCTTGCAACCTTATTGTATTAGCAGGAAGGAGTACAGACTTTACTCTTAAGATGGAACCAAACATCAGGCCTGCTGTTTTTAAAATTTTGCGTAACCCGTTTATCATTCACCTAGTCTGAGCTTTTGTAACTTATCGTTCGTTCTCCTGTACTTGATTCAGGTAACCCATTAGGTAAACAAAATATATATATCGCAACTATGCCGATATATGAACTGTTGCATCATAACCATGTTCTTGCTCCTATGTGCAATATCCTAATGAATAATGATGAATTCTCAGGAACAGTAATGAGGCTGTGTTGCAGCAATCAGATACAAATTAATTGCAATTATAGCCTAATCTTGGCATGGGATAACATGCTGCAGAAGAGTATGGCATCCATAATCATTATTTGTGGCAGAGACATGAATTACTACCATTTCCTGATTTTTATATCATTGCTACATGTTAAGATGATCAACAATTTGAAATGATGTTGAGCATCACCCAATCATCAGCATAGGTGTTTGCATCTGCCTGAAGGATAGCTGCTTATTGGCCAAGAGAGCAGCTATGCTTCAGGCAGATGCAAACACCTGATGATTGGTTGATGCTCAACATCATTCCACCATTCATTCGTGCTAGATCATTAAACCAGTGTATCCAGTGCAAATAAAACCAGTGTATCTGGTCACTCTGCTTCTCTATTTACCTCCCGAGTGCAGGTCCTGAAATTACAGAGATGTTCCCAAAGTTGAGGCCATAACAAAAAGTTTGGTGCGTATTTTTATGGGAGTTTTTGTCCAATTTCATAAGAAATGATTCAGGGGGTGCGGTGACGTGGCAGTAACTGGTTCTCATCATATCACCGAAGTTAAGCAATGTCGAGCACGGTTAGCAGTTGGATGGGTGATCATTTCAGCGACTGATTCGCGCTCCTTTGGCAAGGCACTTAACCCTGATTGCCTACCTTGGGGGTACTACTCTGTGTACTAAGGTGTACTGCATGTCGATGGTGCACATGTCTTCAACCAATCGAACCATGCCTGTGCAGCAGTGCAGAGTTCAGAGTTAAGATGTTGGAGAGCTGACAGCTGCTCGGTGGTTCTCTCCGGGTACTCCGGCTTCCTCCACCCATAAAACTGTCACCGACATGATATGACCCTGGCTGTTAATGTGTCATTAAACCCTAATAAAAAAAATTGAAAAAATAAATAAATGATTCAACTATATGTTTGCAACATATTGGCAATCTACATCCTGTCGCTTTGCAGTTGTTTCTAGGTGAGTCTTGCTGCCTACATGTATGTAGGTAGCCAAGACTTGCCAAGAAACAACTGCCCAGGTACTTAAAATGTAAAGACAAGATTATCCAGAGAATGAATTTTCTGTTGCAGTAAAATGATCAAAGTTGGAATTAGGCCCTCTAAGGTTAATAGATATACTGAGGCACCAGTGAAGCCATAAGAAGCCAAAGATGGTATTGCAGGCACCCATCGTTACAAAAATAGGCCTGAATGGCAACTACATGTAACTTGGCAAGTCTGCAATGTCCCCAAATTAGGCCAATCTAAAGGCCTGGATAGGAGTTGTGCACTCCGAACTGGGCATGTCACTCACTGGAGGACACCACAGTGTGGTACATCTCAATTATGTGCATTGGGATTGCACAATAACTGACAGATTGATACATACATTTTGAGCAGATAACTAATAACACTTCATCTGCTTGAAAGTTGGTTTACTGGGTTCAAACATGTCTAATTAACCCTTTACCTAACATGAAAAGCAGACGACACTTGCAAAAATAATTCTTGAATAACTAATTTTTTTCATTTTTTGTCTCAAAAACATAGGTTATGACCCCTCATTGGAACGAGCTCATCGAGCTCGTTCCAATGAGGGGTCATAACCTATGTTTTTGAGACAAAAAATGAAAAAAATAATGAAAATTAATCAGCAAATTTCGTGAATAGCTGGCCGGTTTTGGCTGTTATGTTGGGTAAAGGGTTAATCAAGGATTCTCATGAAACTCGTGCATGAATGGTATAAGTGTTCTCATCATGCTTTGCAGATGTGTGAAAATTCCAGAATTTCATTGCTGTTAATTTGTTAGGACATGTATCCCATGAACAAGTAATTCCCAAACAGTCTTCATCAACATGTGTTTCCAGATTTGATAATCTCCACCCAAGTTGTTTACAAGAGTTGATTCTAGCTAAAAATTGAGCTTCACAAGACCCTAGGCAGAACTTCTAGCTTTCTGGACATCCGAATGCTGTAACTTTTTTTTTTCTTTTGAACTGCCTATCAAATCCAACAACATATCAGTTATTTTTTTTTTACTTTTCACATTTCGGCAAACAATTTATATGTAGGATCATGATCTCGTAAATAATTTCTCAATATTACAAAATGTTAGGGATTTGGGGGTATATTGCATCATATCATTGGCATGTTTTATTTTCATTAATTTGTGTAATTGCAGTTGATTACTGTTGATCAGTATAATGTTTGTGACACATTAAAAGACTTATCATTCATGAATCAGTTGTTTATGCACTCTTCATTTGTTATATTTTATTTTTACAGAAATAAATAATTGATACATACAACTATGTTATGCTTTATCACAGCTGGTTACCCTGCTTTATGGGAGCTTGGGGAAATTAACCCTGTGAGGCAGGGACATCATGAAGAGAGCCGATTGAGAGTATGAATCTGATTCGCCCCAACTGTGATGGCTCAAGGCCCAACTGATAAAATATTCCTGCCTGCATCATTAAGCATGCCTTCATCGAAGACATGGCTTGATGATGTAATTGAAACATTAAACATTTGGGATTATAACTCAAAACTCCTTGGAAACGTTTTTTATGAGCAAACAAATTATACATGTAGTAGTCGTGATTCAGGCTTTTTGTTATACTACCCACTTGAAAAGTGGGTGGTATTTTGTGTTCACTATGTCCATCTGTACGTCCATCCGTCTGTTCATCTGTCCATTACGCTTTAAGGGGGTACACATCTGCTATCTGTAACTCCTCCTAAACAAGAGAACGGATTTCATTGAACCTCTCAGACATTCTTTTACATACATTGAAGATGTGCACCTCCTATTTTCTTTTCAGATATTTTCATATTTACAGTTCCCCATATTCAAAAATTGTCTTTGTCAATTCAGGTTTTAGTAGGGAGGGGTATAGATCTGCTATCCGCTACTCCTCTTAAACCATTGAACAAACTCCATTGAAACTCTCAGACCTTCTTTTACATACATTGAAGATGTGCACCTCCTATTTTTCTTTCAGATATTTTCATATTCCGACATAGTCCATCCGTCCGTCCGTCTGTCCGTTATGCTATAGGGATGTTACGCTTTGGGGGGAGGGGTACACATCTGTATCCGCAACTCCTCTTAAACCAGTGAACGGATTTCATTGAAAATCTCAGACATTCTTTTACGTACATTGAAGATGTGCACCTCCTGTTTTGTTTTCAGATATTTTCTTTTTTACAGTTTCCCATATTGAAAAATGAACTTTGTCAAATTCAATTGACATTCTGTACAGATCTGCTATCCGCAACTCCTCTTAAAACATTGAACAGATTTCATTGAAACTTTCACACATTCTTTTACGTACATTGAAGATGTGCACCTCCTATTTTCTTTTCAGATATTTTCATTTTTACAGTTCCCCATATTCAAAAATGGTCTTTGTCAATTCAGGTTTTAGTAGGGAGGGGTATAGATCTGCTATCCGCTACTCCTCTTAAACCATTGAACAAACTCCATTGGAACTCTCAGACATTCTTTTACATACATTGAAGATGTGCACCTCCTGTTTTGTTTTCAGATATTTTCATTTTTAGGGTTTCCCATATTTAAAAATGGGCTTTTGTCAGTTCAAGCTTGCGTGGGGGGGGTTGTTAACATTTGCTATCTTCGACCTCTTTTAAACTAGTGAATGGATTTCAATGAAACCTTCAAACATTCTTTTATATACAGTGAAGATGTGTACCTTCTATTTTGTTTTCAGATATTTTCATTTTTACATATTAAAAAAATGGGCTTTGTCAATTCAAGCTTCGGGGTGGGGGGGGGGGGAGGGGGGTCAGTGTTTGTGCTCTCTACATTAAACACACTTTTACTGTTGTAAAATGTTTCTTGGTGGGAGTGGGTGGTATCATTTAGTGAGCAGTGCTTACAGTTTTCCTAGTTTAATTAACATGTGCCATACAGTATGGTGCTCCAAATTGGTCATACTAAGCTGAGACCCCAATGGCCCAAATCTGGTACTACAGACCTGCAGTGTATGTATCAAAGCAAGTATCACAAGAAAGTACATGATTACTAGCAAACTGCATTATCAAACTTCATATGAATGTTAAGGATGGTTGGAACTTCCGGAAGGTATGACGCATATAATAGGTGCTTGTGCATTTTCAAGGTCATTGTCGTACTTGAGTGCCATTATTGTGTGGAAATCACAAATCATGTCTCTGACGTAACCCAGAAACTGTTATGGCTACAATCATCAAACTTAACACAATGATTAAGATAAGTTCCATTTGGTGTTTTGGGCGGTGGGGGAGGCATGTGTTACTGTAGTGACATTTCTTGATTTAACTTGCTATTGGTGGCATTCTATTTTAGCTCACTACTTGCATTTTGACTTAGTGCTATTTGTGCATATATTTTTTATGCCCCTGAAAAAAAATGTTCTGGGGCATATAGTGTTTGTCATCTCTGTCCATCAGTCAATCTGTCTGTCTGTCCATCAGGAAGATTTTCATGTCCGCTCCATAACAGATCCTTCGTTGGATTTTTTTTTTTAAATTTTTTGGGGGGTTCGATGGAGATCAAGGTCACAAATCAAGGTCATAGTTCAGGGCCATCTGTGGCCATGTGGTCACTGTTAGTCTTGTTAAATACTCCTTTTTTGAAGAATCTATGAACAAAATGATTTGATTTTGGTATGCAGAATGCTTATGTGCATTTAACATTTAAGTTATTCAAATCGAATTCCAGGGTTCATTTTAGGGCTCACTGTGAGAACTCAAATAATTAAGTCATTCATAAATGAGAATAGTTTCTTTAAAAATCTTCTCAATCCTCAATGGACATATTTTTTTTAAATATGTGATATGCTGCGTTTCTGGGAGTGGAAAATCAAGTGTGATCCCAAATTTTAATAACCGATGCTTCAGGTCTTCTAAAGTGGGCACCATAGCTGTAAATAACTGACCAAACTTTACTGTATTCTTGTGTTGCAGGCATAATATAACCATAGATGCTGAAAGTGACCTCAACACCATTAAATAACTAAAATTTTAATCATAAAATTGTAAAACAAAATCAGATGGCACTGTCTGCAAATATTGCCATGAAAATTTTATTTTTCCATTTCTTGAGTGCAAAAAACAGCAGCTTATGACCCTCATTTGAATGAGCTCATTCTAATAATGGATCATTAGTTATGTTTGAGGAAATAAATGATTCTCGGGCCTTCCTTGCATTGTCCATTTGGCTGCCACATGCTCTCTTTTTATAACCAATGCAAACTTAAAAAAATAAAAATTAAACTGATTATTTTTGGTATTTTACCAAAGTTAATAAAATTGATAAATTTGTCCCTATAGTGCAAGAAGGCTTTGCAATGATTTAGCATTGCAAAGCCTTCTTGCACTCGAAGGGATGAAATACTCCACCACCCATGCCGTACTGTAGATTATGAAACCTAAAACATAAAACAAACCAAGAACATGAACTTTTGATGGCAAAATTACAAAAATAAAATAAAAACTGCCCGCTCACATGCAATTTTACAGAAAATAGCCTGAGAAACAGAAGATCTAGTTTGTGGGGCTTAATTCAGTAACTTTTTCACAAGTGTTGTCTCCTATTTGGTTTGAGAAAATAGTTCAATATCTTCTCCCCCAAGACCTTATTCTCAATATCTTTTGATACTTGGCATGCTTTATAACATGAAAGTAAATCTGATAAGATGATCAAACTTATGTGATTAACCCTTTACCTAACGAATCGCCCGCATCCGCCCACATAGTTTGCAAACTGAGCAGTTGAAAATATTAAATTTTTCAAAATATTTCAACAAAACCATATCATGTGACCCCTCATTGGAACGAGCGCACTGAGCTCGTTCAAATGAGGGATCGCACGATATGGTTTTATTGAAATTTTTTTTTAAATTAAAAAAATTGATATTTAAAATAATAAATTTTGATAGTGTCTGCGTTGGGTAAAGGGTTAAGAAGATATGCTTATCATCTAACAAGGGTAGACTGATGTTATGGAAAAATTTCTTCACTCATTATTTCCTCTCCATAGTTCTGGAAATATGAGCGAAATTGTGTTGTTACCTTTCTCTACTCAAGACAGCCATATTGACAGTCTTCCCATGGGAACCACAGGGAGTGAAGCAGTGTTCGTTTCCTGTTGAAAACAAGCTCTGTTTTACTAGTAAAATGGGACCCAGTAACCATTGCTTGAGGTGTAAGTCCTCTAAAATGGCAACATGGGTGTAAACGACTGGCTGGACTTAACTTTATATGCATGTTATGGTCACGTTTAGCCATTGTGCAGAAATATGTGACCTAAGATGCGAATAAATAAATATTGACAGCCATTTTTGGAGTCCAACTTGGACAGATTTCATCTTTACAGCATCCATGCCCTTTCAGTGATGATAATATCACAATAAAATGATAGCTCATGTTTCTCCATGGGAATCCTGGGAAGTGATGTAGTGCTTGTTTACTGTGGTAAAATAGGACCCAGTGACCAATGCCTGGGTGGAAGTCCTCTAAAATGGGCAACATGGGAACAAACGATTGGCTGGACTTGCCTTTATATGCATGTTATGGTCACGATTAGCCATTGTGCCGATATATGTGACCTTAAACACCAATAAATAAATAGTATCAAATTGTAACAGAAATTTACAAGAGAAAAACCCCTGAGGGGCCATTTTAAGGTCACTTGAGCGTAATCACTTTCCATCTGGCATGAACATTACATTTTTGACTTCTTGTAAACTTCTGGGCCAAATTTAACCAAATTTGATATGCATGTTCCTTATATACCAATTCAAGTTTGTTCAAATAAAGCTACCCAGCCTACTGGAGGCACCACAGTGGCATAATTCTGTTAGCACTCGCAAAATTATTTTACAAAATTAAAAAAAAATCTTTCCAGAACTACTAATCAGAATCTTTTGATACTTGGTATACAACATCCTTAGAGGGATCAGATTCAGGTTTGTTCGACACAAGTACTGGGGTTCATCTTTGGGCTCCCTGTGGAAACCCAAATTTTAACATAATTGGGGTAATATGAGGACATTTATTTAAAAATCTTCAGATCTCACAGTCAAAATCTCTTGATATTTGGTATACTGTTTCTTTTGTTGTTGTTGTTTTGTTTTTTTGGGGGGGTAGGGGAGGGGGATATCAGCTTGAAATTGGTTCATATCAAGTCTCTGGAGTCATATTTGGAATCATTAAATTTTAACTTAGTGGAACATGAGGAATATTTTTTAAAACTCTTCTCCAGATCTATTAGGCAGAATTTTTTGGTAACTGGTATGTAGCATCATTATTGGGATGAGATTCAAGTTGTTCAAATCAAGTCCCTCGATTAATATTTGGATTCAGAATCTTTGGTTGATTGGTATAGAGCATACTAGAGGGGGGGGGGGGAGGGGGAGCAGATTCAAGTTTGTTGAAGTTCAAATCAAGTCCTTGGGGGCATATTTGGGCTCCTTATGGGAACTTGACCTCATGGGAACTCAGATTTTTAAACTGGTGCAATATGAGCAATATTTTTTACAAATCTTCAGATAAACTAGCTTGATATTTGATATGCAGCATCTATAGGAAGTTCAGATTTAAGTTTGTTCAAATCAAGCTTCAAGTGTCATATTTGGAGACACTCTGGGAGCCCAAATTTTAACTTCATGCAGTTTGAGGAATATTCTTTAAAAATCATGTTCTTCGGATCCATAAGTCAGAAACTTTTGATATTTTGTTTGCTGTATCCTCAGTGGCAATGTCAGTCTGTCGGTTTGTCTGTCTGTCGGTCGGTCTGTCTGTGAACAACAAGTTTATCTGTGACCAACGAGTTTCAAAACTCAATAACTTTTGAAATACTTGATGGAATGACTTTATATTTGGCAGGTAAGTGTATCTTATTGATGTCTGGCCACTGTTCAATGCATGTGTTGTTCCAAATATTTTTCTTGGAGTTATGGCCCTTGATGAATTTAGAATTTTGTGAGATTGCACCACCCGTCGCAGCTACGGCGTCGATGTCGCAATTTTTTTCAAATTAAGTCCCTGGGGTCATATTGCGGCTCTCTATGGCAACCTCAATTTTGACTTTGTGTAATATGGGGAAATTCCTTTCTTCAGATCCACTTAGATCTTTTGATGTTTCATATGCAGCAACCTTAGGTGGTTCAGATTCCAAGAGGTTCAAATGAAGTCCCTTGGATCATAAATGGTCTCTCCATGGGATCCCAAATTTTAACTTGGTGCAGTATAAGGACTATTCTTTAAAAACATGTTATTCTTCACATACACAAGTCAGATTCTTTTGTTACATGGTATTGACATCCTTAGTGTGGGGAGATTAAAGTTTGTTCAAATCAAATCCCTGGGCTCATATTAGGGCTCTCTGAAGTCTGAATTTTAACTTAGTGCAATATAAGGTCTATTCTTCAAAGGTTTTCAACAGATCCACCAGGTAGAATTTTTTTATATTTTATATATAGCATTACTTTGACTCCTAGATGAACATTTCTTCAAAGTGTTATGTTTAACTGAATTGGTGGGCACCAGAGGGGTTTGAGGTTTAACACAGTACCCAATGGAGAATTTTCTATTTGTTTAAATGAAGTTTTCCCACGGGTGACAGAGCTGATTGTGGTAAACTTTACAAGTAAATGAGTACATAAGATTAACATTTCCTCAAATGGGGACCACCGGGCCACCTGAGGTGCTGATGTAGAGGAAGTGCCTTTAAACAAAATATTTTTTTGCTCAAAAAGAAAATTTTGAGGATTTTGAGTGATGCAAAAAAAAAATGAACTTTCTCCCTGTTGTGGGGAGGGTGAGTTTGAGGGGGTCCAATACGTGATTTTTTCACTCTTTGCTTCAATTGTGTATTGAAGGGGTTAGAATGATTTTATGCAAAAAACTCTTCTCATCCCAAACCCCACTCCTCTAGCAAAATTAGATTAACTATATTAACATGTGGATGCTGAATGTATCCTTAAATCCTTAACCCTTCACTTCACAAACTGCCCGCATCCGCCTGCGTAATATGCAAATTGAGCAGTTGAAAAAATTAAATTTTCAAAATGTTTCAACAAAACCATATCATGTGACTCCTCATTGGAACAAGCTCATTGAGCTCGTTCCAATGAGGGGTCACATGATATGGTTTTGTTGAAATTTTTTGAAAAATTTAAAAAAATGATATTTAAAATAATAAATTTTAATATCGTCTGCATTGGGAAAAGGGTTAAACCAGTTTCATCAGGTTTTGATTAAGGCTCCTTAATCTATGATGTATCCAGCCATTTTGGATACATGAGTGTCTGGAAGCATGGCTAAATACATTTTTTTAAGAACATTATTTCCCACCAAATGATATTTGTTATATTGCAAAGTTCTCCGAAGAACATCTTGATGAAAACCGCAACTTCAATCATCACATATCCACCATATCCTAAAAATGTCCTTTGCAGCTTTTCGCAAAAACAAAGTGAAAATTTTCTTCTAAAGAAAGCTCCCAAATCATTACACTATGTGCTTGTTCATTGTCACCTACAAAATATTATTCATATCTGGAGTCATGCTAGTGACTAGAAAAATATGAATTTACCTGAATCATTCAAAACTATTTTGCTGAACTGGCTGAAAGTCTGGGGGAGCTTAAGTGATCACTTACTGTCTGTCTGTCTGTCCCAAATTTGATGTGCACGTTCCTTATCATATGCCAATTCAAGTTTGTTCGAATAAAGCTGCCACGCCCACAAGGGGCATTACTCTGATAGAACCCATAAATTGTTTAGCAAAATTTTCTCCAGAACCCTCAATTAGAATCTTTGGATATTTGGTATATAACATCTAGGTGGGTCAGATTCAAGTTTGTTCAAATTGAGTTCCTGGGTTAATATTTGGGTTCCCTATGGGAGGCCGAATTTTAACTTAGTACAATATAATGAAATTTCTTTAAAAAACTTCAGTTCTAGCAGTCAGAATGTTTCCATATTTGGTATACAACATCTCTAGGGGAGATAAGATTCAAGTTTGTTCAAACTGGGTCCCTGAGTTAATATTTAGGCTCTCTATTGGAGCCCAAAGATTAACTTAGTGCAATATGAGGAAATTTCTTTAAAAATCTCTTTTCAGATCCAGCAGTCAGAATCCTTTCATATTTGGTATATAACATCTCTAGGGGACTCAGATTCAAGTTTGTTCAAATCGACTCCCTGGGTTAATATTTGAGCTCCCTATAGGAGCCCAAATTTTAACTGTGCAATATGAAGGAGTTTCTTTCAAAATTTCTTCAGATTCACCAGAAAGAATCCTTTCATATTTGGTATACAACATCTCTAGGCAGGTCAGATTCAAGTTTGTTCAAATTGGGTTCCTGGTTTGGTATTTGGGCTCTCTATGGGAGCTTGAATTGTAACTTGAGCCCAAATTTTAACTTGGTGCAATATGAGGAATTTTCTTTAAAAATCTTCTTCAGATCCACCAGTCAGAATGCTTTCATATTTGGTATACAATATCTCTAGGGGTGTCAGATTCAAGTTTGTTCAAATCGCGTCTTGGAGTTAATATTTGAGCTCTCAATGGGAACCCGGGTTTTAACTTTGTGCAATATGAAGGAATTTCTTAAGAAATCTTCGTCTCCAGAACCATCAGTTAGAATATCTCTAGTGGGGGTCAGATTCATGCTTTTTCAAATTGAGTCCCTACGTTCATATTTGGGCTCCCAAAAGGAGCCCAAATTTTAACTTAGTGCAATATGAGGAAATTTCTTTAAAAATCTTCTTAAGATCCACCATTCAGAATGGTTTCATGTTTGGTTTACAATATCTCTAGGGGGATAATATTCATCTTGTTCAATTGAACAACATCTCTAGGGGGATAATATTTATCTTTGTTCAAGTCAGGTCCCTGGGTTAATATTTGAGTTCTCTATTGGAGCCCAATGTTTAACTTCGTGCAATATGAGGAAATTTCTTTAAAAATCTTCTTCAGATCCACCGATCAGAATCCTTTCATATTTGGTATACAACATCTCTTGGGGCTCAGATTCAAGTTTGTTCAAATAGAGTCCCTGGGTTAATATATGGGCTCCCAATATGAGCCCAAATTTTAACTTGGTTCAATATGAAGGGTTTCTTTAAAAATCTTCTTCTTTAGGTTCACCTGTCAGAATTCTTTCATATTTGGTACACAACATCTCTGGGCATGTCAGATTCAACTTTGTTCAAATTGGGTTCCCGGGTTGGTATTTGGACTCTCTATGGGAGCCTGAATTGTAACAGTGCAATATCAGGGAAATTTCTTTAAACATCTTCTTCAGATCCACCAGTCAGAATGCTTTCAAATTTGGTATACGACATCTCAGGGAGGGGATCAGATTCAAGTTTGCTCAAATTGAGTTCCAAGGTTAATATTTGGGCTTCCCAAGGGAGCCTGAATTTTAACAGTGCAGTATGAGGAAATTTCTTTAAAAATCTTCTTCAGAACCACCAGTCAGAATGCTTCATATTTGGTATACAACATCTCTAGGGAGTCAGATTCAAGCTTGTTCAAATCAAGTCCCGGGGTTAATATTTGGGCTCACTATGGGATCCTGAGTTTTAATCTTGTGCAGTATGAAGGACTTTCTTTAAAAATCTTCTTCAGAACCATCAGTTAGAATCTTTTGATATATGGTACAATATCTTTAGGTGGGTCAGATTCAAGTTTGTTTGAATATTCGATTCTCACACACGACAGGGGCTTTCTGTTTGTCACCGGTAGTGACACACTTGCAACAAGTGGATACAATTAGCCCATTGTTCGTGGGGGCGAATCGACTTGTTACATTGGGTATGGGGAAAGTTCGGCATTCATAGCTGTACAACTATTCATGTTACAGGGTGTGCACAACCTTGAAAAGTCCTTGTATTTAAGTCAAACTCCTTGAGTTTTGAAAATTGTAAAAATGCCCTTGAATTGTACTTGAAAATCTTTCTGACTCCTTGAAAGTCCTTGAATTTAGCCTGCCCTTGCTCTAACTAGTGCAATTCAGGTCAATAAATGTGAGTAGCAGATAATTTTTTTTTTTTTTTTTTTTTTTGAATAACTGAAATTTTTCATTTTTTGTCTCAAAACATAGCTTATGACCCCTCATTGGAACGAGCTCAATGAGCTCATTCAAAGAGGGGTTATAAACTATGTTTTGAGACAAAGTATGAAAACAATAAAATTTGAACGACAGTTTTTGTGAATAGCACTAGTCAGGTTTGGCCATTTCGTTTGGTAAAGTGTTATAATGATATTTCACCGTTGAACGGCTCCTTGAAAAATGTTAGTATGTCCTTGAAATGTCCTTGAAAAGTACTTGATTTTGTAGAGTCCTTGAGTGTACGAACCCTGTATTACGTAACGATCCAAATCAAACATGAACGGTATTCAGTCTTTTCGTTAATCTATGCATTGTTTGCTTCCAAATCCAATGTAACAATGTTCGATTCTCACAACGACAGGGGCTTTCTGTTTGTCACCGGCAGTGAACGGCGATAGACTTTTCAGCATAGAGGGGCATGCAGTCATGGGCCTTCTTTTGTGCCACCGCCCAACTTTCCACGGCCCTAGCTGACTTTGCCCCAGGGCGAAAGCTTCAAAAAAGTGTGTGTGTGCGGGGAGGGTGTGGGGGGGGGGGCACAATTGACCGCAGGGTTGTAGGATGAAAAATAAATTTTTAGGGGCTCGATGTGAAGGATGGGGTGGGGCATGGGTTGGAGGGTACTTTGTCACCAAGTATGTCGTGAATACGGAACGAAATTAAGTGCAAGCTTTGGAAAGGGAATACATGCACACATTTTACCATAGTCCAAACTTGGATCCAAATTCCGTAATATTGGCCTAATTTTGGGGTTTGGTACGTGCAAAGGACGTACCAAAACCAAAAAATTATATTACGGAATTTGGGTCCAAGTTTGGACTAGCTTTACTATTACTATAGTCTGTTAAGACAAGTTGTGAACTTGCGATGTGCAGTATCTCAACATATATTTAAATGGACAGCGACGCCGACACTATTGTGATAATTTTGTTAGAACTATTACTATCCCCCACAGTCAATGTGGCCACAGGAGTTGTGTACGTTATGTCAGAATACGTCCTGTTAGGGTACCCATAATTAGTGAAAAAGTCGGGGGGGGGGGCACGTAGGAACGAACGAAGGACTGAACGAATGAACGAACGAATGGATGAAACTTCTTATATCACAATTAGTAGGAACGTACGAAGGACTGAACGAATGAACGAATGAAACTTCTCATATCACATAATCAGTATATAGGAACGAACGAACGACTGAACGAATGATCGAACGAATGAATGAATAAAACTTATGTCACATAATTAGAACGAACGAACGAACGAACGAACGAACGAACGAACGAATGAAAGAAAGAATGTTATATATCTACACCCGGTTATAATTGTTATTCATTTTAATTTTGTATCTATGTGTAAATAATAAAATAACTAAAATTGAAAAAGCGGCATCTTCTTACTTTGTCAAATGACCCAAGTTTTAATGCATGCCTCTGCGATAGAAACTTCGGGTCCGGGTCTTTTCGGCCTCGGGAACATTCGGCCCCAGGCATTTTTGCGGGAACTTTTGGCCTCAGTCGAGGCCGAATGTTCCCACTTTTGAGGCCGAATGTTCCCACTTTTGGTAAAAATTTTCGGAGTTTGGGAGTTGAAAAATAACTTTAAAAAATAAATTTTTAGTTCATTTTGTTATTTTTTTTATATTAGGAGGTTTTCTAGAATATTTTTTTAAAGAATAATATATACGGCGTACCTACCTTTATTCCTAAAGTAGAAATATATTAAGCACAACAAGACCAATCCACAATGAATAATGAAATATAAAATCCACTGAACTGAATAACAAAATTGCAATATATGTGTTCCAATGACGACATGCAAACCCGAAATGATATGTTTTTTCTTGGATGTTGTTTGGCACAACTCATCTTAAAAATTTTGTTTTCATAAGTTCTTCTGCATGAAGTTGTGATCAAAGTTCTGACCTTTGATGAGATACTTATAGAGTTTTTACAGTGCGACTGAATCTTGATTGATTTAATAGCACTTGATTAGGAGATCATATACTGTTTTTACAGTTTCTACGGACCCTTAAACCTTTTATGTGGACTGTAATTGTCCTTGATGAGATTATATAATCTTATACTGTTTTTCACGGTTTCTTTGAACATTTATTTGAACACTTCTAGCGTAAAAACAACTCCTCACATATATAAGGGTATCATGAAAAGAGTCCCAACATCACCTTCGGCGCGCTAAAACCTTTTATTCATTCACGTCCCAACATCACGGAGCAGAACTCTTGTAGTTATGCAAAATTCCCAGCCATCTTCCAGTTCGAGGTCGCAAGGGATTTCAATCCCATGTCGTCCCTGTGCGCCTTCGGTGGGCAAAACACTGTTCATTTCATTCGTCCAACATCAATCTGGTTCGCTTACTTACTTCCTGATACCTACCTTATTAGGCGAGGCCAAGATTGCGAGGGTGATGAATGTGGTTGACGGCGATTTGGAAATTGTAACAACAAAGATATCCAAGAAGTTAGAGGAAGCATGGGAGAAAATATAAAGAGAATGGTTTTATTACAATTAAAGTGTAATTGTATTTTGTATTTGTCAATATATCTGTCAATGTATTTTATATTGTATATTACGCTGTATTTATTTTTGTTTTTGGTTGTAATAAAGGTGTTTTTACTCATCTTAACTCGTGTCTCTCTTAGTCTCCCTAGTTTAAAACGGAGGCCGAATGTTCCCAGGCCGAATGTTCCCAGGCCGAAAGTTCCCGGGGCCGAATGTTCCCGAAGCCGAAAAGACCCGCTCCCGAAACTTCGTGGGTCCTAAAGGGTCCTACTAGAAACCGGAATCAGCAGAGAGGAGGAGAGGGGCATGCAGTTATGGGCCTTCTTTCCCCCCCCCCCTGTCACCTCGCCCAACTTTCAACGACCCTTGCCGACTTTGGCGGTTTTCTCTGAGAGAGCGCAGGGTCGAGTTCTGTGCGGGTTTCTTTTTGAACAATCATGAACTAACCAAGATGATGATTCGCTAAATTTCTCATTCAAATTGAGCAAATTTTAATCTTGATTAGTTTGCGTTTTTGATGTTCGACCCCCTCCCAACCCCCCCCCCCCCCCCCCACACACACACATTTCAGTCAGCTTCAAGTTTGATATTCTCGCTTCTCGAGCAATAATTAATTTTGAGTTGTATTGGCCATGCATGATAAAACATCGAGTTCAAAATGACGCGACAAGTTACTTCCCTTGGAAAATGTTTCGATCAAAAGAAAAAAAGCTTTTAAACGAGGAAGACTCTTTGCTAACCTCTTCCTGTACCCTGAAATCCTTTGACATTTACTAAATCTTGCACGTGGAAACTTATTAGATAGAATGCCATTGGTAAAAGTACAAAACATTGCGAAAAATTAGTAAAATATGAGTCGATTCCGGTCTTTAAAGTCGATTCCGGTTTCTAGTAGGACCCATTGTAAACGGTCGATTTGACTGTCGGCTGGTTTGGCCGTATCCCTCACAGTAATTTTTGTTTTTTAGAAATAGTTCTTCGAAAATGCATTGACACATTTGAGGGAAAACATGTAGAGTTGCAGCGATTGCATTGAACTCGGTTTGGGAGATTGTTTTATGCTCGTTAATTTAATGTGTTGATTTAAGATGTAATTATGTACTCTTATTATAATTTCATGCTATTGTTTGAATTACAAGAGTAAACCACTTTGACCGCCAGGTACGTTGAGATCAGCCCATTCCATCAACATCATGACAACATCAGTCGAATCATGTTCAATCAGTTTTGTTTTCCTCCACGCACCTGCTTTTCCTCTGTCGTCACAAAAGTTAGGTTTGAATCCATGTTTGACTTGGAATTCTATTTTAATGGCGGCCTCTACGAAATGGAAACGTGAAAAATATTGACATTCTTTGAACCTTTCAGTTTTAACAGTAAGTTTAATTTGTTTTCAACAAAAATGGTTCTTAATACAGTTGTATAACTTACATGTATAATAACATTATCAATAATGGGTTGACTTTAAAGCGTGAGTAAACTTAAGAACAAAACTTGCCTTTTTTGTTGCCCATCGAATTACCAGAAAATACGTAGTGAATGTTTAAATTAGGGCCGCCCGTCGTACAAATTTGAAGTTAGGTGGAGGTTTATAATTTTTGTCACCCATTCCACCAACTCTGTACCCAACATTCTCTATAATAACCCTTTATCCCCACAGTTTCTGGACGTTTCATAGACAGGACGTTTCGTAGACGAGTCATTTGGTAGAAAGGGAACGGGTCAACAAGGCCTCGGGTCAACTCGGCCTCGGGTCAACTCGGCCCCGGGTCAAGTCGGACCAGGTCAAGTCGGCCCGGGTTAAGTCGGCCCACGACACTTTCAAATGACGCATAACGGGATTTGAAAAAAAAGAACTCTTGACATTGGAGAGAGAGAAAAAACGGCATTTTATTGCAAGATAATAATCATATACAATTTTAAAAGACACAAAACAATGATGATTTACATAAGTCAATAATACAAATGTATTACAGAAAATAAATAAGTTTACATACACCGACAATTAATTATAAGTCTTAGAACATTTTCTCAAAAAACAGGTGGTTGTGATTACATTATCCCGATATTGATTCCATATCGCTTCCAGTTTCTTGGATATCTTTGTGTACTTTGTTCGGCCATCTGCCTCCAAATCTTCTGATCTTATATGAAGCTCGACTGTCTTTGACTCTTTTGATGAATGAAAGGTTTTAGCGCGCCGAAGGCGCGCAGGGACGATGTGGGATTTACAAATCCCTTGCGACCCGGTTAACCTTATTTTTTTTCCCTTGGATCACACAGGCCTAGCTTTCGTATTGCCCAAAATGGAGTCTGAGGGGGTTATGCACGCGGTTAGAATACCCGACAGTTTACGTTGGAGTGTTAGATGGTCAATACTCAATCCCTCAACGCATTTAAAACTATTAGAGAGCGAGCTCTGTTCGGTTCCAGTTCGGCGATGGTAGAGGTTTGAGTCCCACCATGGTGGCGAGCCAGAACGTAATGTTGTGCGATGGCAAGTTTAAGGGAAGAAGAGAAAAGAAAACCAAACAGCAACGCCGGTTTGGTAGCGGCCCCGGTATATGACCATAGCGGTTACAAAAAAGAAGTGGAGAAAGCTCCAACAGTTTAGTTTTAAGAAACCGGGAGTCATCCATCAAGCCTTCTGGGAGATAGGATGCCGTATGTAATTTTGAGGTATCTGGTTATCCTTCGGGAATTCCAAATGACCTCCTCCACCCCCCCCCCCCCCCCCCCCAAAAAAAAAAAACAAAAAAACAAAAAAAAAACACTCACTGACACACACCCTCAAGCCCTTAAAAGGGCTGTTAAATCTTTATTCAAATGTTTATTTTTATCAAATGTACACTCGTTCCCAGCCAGACAAGCTTGTTTCAATCCTTGCCTAGCGTTTGGTGGTTTCTTGTATATGTTGCAGAAAGGTAGGTTGCACCAATTCCTCCTACGCTTTGTCTACCATTTCCATGCGTCTTCTTGATGAGAGTGTTGCAAGAAAATTTGAGAAAGTTCAGTTAGAAAAGTAAAAGGTAGAGAGAAAGATAGGTATCCGCTATTGTATATTGTGCCTGCTGTGTGATTGTTGGATGGGGTAAGGGGTGTGTTTCTTCGGAGCACACTCCCCACACGCAGAGTTGCGAGGCAATCCTCACAGACTCAATCCTAAAGATCTCAATGAGTAGCGAGGCAATCCTCACTGACTCCACGCAGTTTAATTCTATTGAGTAATTTTAATTTACTGTGGATTATTTTGTTTTTCTGTTTAGGGTTCGGTGTTCGTTCAGCTTCACCATTGATTCACTATCCTGGAGTATGTGGAGGGTTTTGTTATATAGATCTTATTAAACGCGTTTTAAGCGCGCTTCAGCAGAGTTGCGAGGCAGTCCTCACAGACTCTATCCTAAAGTTCCCAATGAGTAGCGAGGCAATCCTCACTGACTCCACGCGATTTAGTTGTATTGTATAATTTTTATTTTATTTTATTTTATTTTATTTTATTTTATTATATATTTTTTTTTTTTTTTTATTTTTTTTTTTATTTTCTGGAAACTTATTTTGTTTTTCTGTTAAGGGATCGGTGTTCGTTCAGCGCAACCATTAATTCACTATATTCGAGTCTGTTGAGGGTTTTGGTTTGTAGGTCTTTTAATCGCGTATCAATAGTTTCTATTTTTGCTAGCTCGTGAAGTTCCTTTATCGGGGTCCATTTCGGTTTGCATAGTGCCACTCGCAGGGCATAATTTTGAACCCTCTGTAGCTTCTGAATGTTGGTTTTGCTTAGGTCGCTTGTTATTATGGCACCGTATTCTAGTACCGGACGTATAAATGTTTTGTAGAGCTTGAGAAGCACATCTTTGTTTGCTCCCCAATTTCTACCTCTGATCATCTTCAGAAAATTGATACGTTTAGTAGCTCTAACCGTAATGGAGTTTACGTGACTGTTTAGACTGAGATTGCTATCTAGGATAAATCCCAAAAATTTGGCCTCTTTGTTTGCTTCTAGTTTGTGATCGTATAACTGGAGATCGATACTCGGGACTGGTTTTTTCCTTTGCTTTTTGAAGAACGTAACTTTTTGAGTTTTGGCGGCATTGAGTCAAGATCGCGAATGGTATCCTGTAGACAATTTTTAATTATGTTTCTGGACTTGCTGGCTGTCCAAATGCCTTTGTCGTCTGAGAACTGCGATAGTTGAACAAAGTTTTTCCCTACTTTTTCTATATCATTCACATATATTATGAAAAGAAGCGGACTTAGAACCGACCCTTGTGGTGTTCCCGCTTCGAGTATTACTTCCTCTGACACCTCGCGATTAACCCTCACCTTGATTTTTCGGTCAGTTAGAAATGATGATATGATCCTTAGAATTTTAGTGGGTAATCCCATTTTCGCTAGTTTTTTGTAAGATTGGGATTAATTTATAGAAGCTGAGTCCTGTACCATTAGCATTGATTCGTCGATGCCAACCTAAAAAAAGAAAACAGCTTGATAAAGAAAATCTGTGTGATTGCAACACAGTGATTGCAGCACAAACAACAACTCAACTGAGAACATCAGTGTGATTACAAATCACAAACACCTTTGGATTTGTAAGTGACAAGTAAAAGATCAAAGGTGGTTTGGACGGGTGCTTTTTGTTGTGGAATTTTTCTTTTCTCATTCCTGGGTCATTTCAGTAACTGGCAGCCTTGAAGTCGGACATATAGGTGAGTACAACTTCCACGAGTGAAAAATTTCAAAAAAACCTTGGTGAGTCAACTCGGCCCACAAGGTCGAGTCAACTCGGCCCATTCGGTGGGCCGACTTGACCCGGGAAAATTGTGGGGGCCGACTTGACCCGGGGTCGACTTGACCCAGAACCGGTAGAAAAACCATTTCGTATACAGGATGGGGCATTTCGTCGAAAAGCAATGGGTGTTTTGTAGAATATTTTATTTCAATTTTACTGGTTGTTTGTGTCTCTGCCCACTTCATGTATTGCTTGTTGCATTGGAACAATGTTCATCATATTCACCAAGCCTGATCAATGATGAGTAATTATTACATACATAGACATGTTTATACGGTCATGATATTGTTTCAGAAATTAACAGAATAGTTCAAAAGCTTTTGTCTGTACAAATTAAAATTAATTCTTACAAAAGATGCTTGCTAATCAACATTATGTTTATATACTTATCAAAATATTCCTTTGATGAAAATACTTTAACCACAAGTACACTGGTTCCTGAATGGTCCAGTAGAGGTGATAAGCTGGTCGACAACAAGGGGTATTCCTATACAGTGATGAAAAAATGAGAAACTATTTACTGGTGGTGTAGTCACCGACTGACAGGGAACCGATGTCGCGCAGAGTTAATGTAAAAAGGATCAGACTATATATCCAAAGATATTGAATTATTGCCACTGATGAGCAGTTGCATTTACTTGATCAGACTAAAAAGTGCTATGTTGATGGAACATTTACAGCTGTCAGGAAACCTTTCACTCAGCTTTTGTCTCTTCATGCTTTTGTTAAAAAAGATGACGTCACAAAACAGGTGCCACAACTTTTCTGTTTGATGAGTTCATGAAAGTATAAGGAATATAAAAAACTCTTTAAGTCTATAAAAAATGTGGGATTACAGCATTTGCATTTTGAAAAATGGTTGGGGCCTGAAATAAGTCCACAAGATTTGAGGATTGGGGCCTACTTGGCAGATTTTTAAACATGCCTTAAATTCCCTTAATAGTTTAGTTTTGTTTTAAATTTTTGTCAGGCCTGGAAAAACAGCCCCGATAGAAGCACTCTCTGGGCCTGGGCTGATCAGCCCCAATAAAATGCAACCCCTGGCTGATTAGCCTCTACTTATTCAAGGCATTGTGAAGATCATGGATTTTAAGATGTTTACTTGCTCTTCTGTATTTGCCAGCTGAACACATTTCTACTGCATTTGACAGACTGAATCAGCAGATCGATGGTCAGCAAAATATCGAGGAAGGTATGGCTTATGTACAGGATACATGGACGTACCAATAGTAACACATGGAATGTTGAGGACTGGTGCATCTTTAACTAGGGCTGAAACTGTTACCCGACTAATCAACCTCAAGTCGACTAGTCAGGTCATTTATTAAGGCAGTGGTTGTCAGCATATACTGTAATGTTGTAAAATTAGTCTAACATAATAAAAACCTTGATATAATTGAATATCTAAATTATCTTGGGATTACATCTGTGAAAACCTCATAGAAGTGCTTCGAAAACACGCATCAATCAA
This sequence comes from Pictodentalium vernedei, assembly GCA_031216915.1. Lineage (NCBI taxonomy): Eukaryota > Metazoa > Mollusca > Scaphopoda > Dentaliida > Dentaliidae > Pictodentalium > Pictodentalium vernedei. The sequence goes on along the minus strand of CM062291.1, from coordinate 110,291,858 downwards.
GCCCACCATTTGATGTCGCCAATAATTGACAGTCCAACTGACTTTGTATTCAACATGGGATCAAAACAATCAGTAGCGGCACTTTTCATCCTGATTGTTCAAAAACCATGTATATTTCAGTGAGTGTCGTTTGATGCCCTTTCAAATTTCAAAATATGACCTCAAAAGCAATACACAGTACTACAGTTGCTCGGTGGTTCTCTCCGGGTACTCTGGCTTCCTCCACCTGTACAACTGTCATGGTCATGATTAGCCATTGTGCAGAAATATGTAACCTTAAACACCAATAAATAAATAAATAGTACTACAGTGTGAAGTAATCTTTTTTGCCATCGAGGGTTTCTATTCATTCCACTCAACTCCTGTGGGTTTCCTCAGTATTGTGGCCACAGAACATCTGTCAAAGTTGTTGACGGTCTCTCCAACACGATCGCTACTAAGACCTTGGCAATGCCTTGAATGTAACAGACAGTCTCATTGATAGTTCCGTGAATCACCCTGCCAATCTGTTACTGTTCAGTACTGGATCATCCATGCCACCATGTGCCAGTTTTGTGACTACTATCGGTAAGTACTGTAATCTGTATGAATGATTTTTCACCTGGATTTCTCATCATTGGTCCTTATTCTTCCGCTAGTACTGGCTCTCTGAATGTGAAAACCTACATAAATATTACTGTGAAAAACATCAAAATATCTCTCAGATGCAAGGAAATTGGAGTTTTGGGACCCTGGAATTTAAAATTTTCCTATCGAACCATGGTCAGCACGTGGTACCGATGACTCTTGGATGCCCCTTTATGGCCTCATTTATTTTTCCCTACCGGAAACTCTGCTCCCAATTCATTAAGTCAGGTAACTTGGAGCTCCACATATTTATAGCTATCATTATTGAGAAATAATTCATGGTTCACATTATAATTCTAATTATTCTATTTACTGATAGGAAGGTCGTGACTAGTCGACTTTAAGTTGATTACTGCCGGGGACTAATCGACTTCCAGAAATAGCTAACTGTTTCAACACTATCTTTAACAGAAGTGTACAAAACAAACAGTGACGTTGAAGGGTGGCATCAGCGGCAGAATGTTTGTGCTAGAAAATCTAATTTACCTCTTTACATGTATGTTCTCTTTCCATTATTGCTCGATAAGGCAAAAGTTGAATCATTACAAGTGAAACGTGTTTCAGGGAAAAAAAACAAGCGCTATCAGCACAAAGTGTATTGTCGAGCACAAAGTAAATTGTTTGAGTGCTGGGAAATGTATTTATCTGGTGAATTGTCATCCTCAGACTTATTAAGTAAATGTGGTGAAATATTATTTGGTCCTTCATTCTCAAAAACATAAAAGTTTTTTAAAAACATTGAACCCGGCTAGCGATGTTTTCCTGTAACAAGAAAAAAATACATCGCAAAAGCTTGAAATTATTTTTTTGCAGCTACTCTTTGGAAAACATATACTGATATTTTCCAATAAGTAGTTGCAAAATAATGAGAGGAAAAAATTCTAACATACGACCTACCAACCATTTAACTGTATATACAAGTGTATTAGCAATTTACATCAAAGCTAGAAGCTATTTTATTATCTTGCAGCGTTTTCCCATGAATCTGCAAAATGAGAAAGAGAAAGAAAAAAATTGTATAGGAAACTAAAAAAATTTCAATTGAAAAGAGAAACTTTTTAATTACATGCAAAATTTGTTACATATGTACTACAATTGTGTTAAATTTATGGATACTTTATTTTTTTATTTTGAAATAAATTTTGTTGATTCTCAATACATTTTGGTTTCTATTTTCATTTCCCCAACATACATAAGTCATGGCTGCTCCACTACCTTCAGATTCAGTTTGTGCAAACAAGTTGGAGAATATTTTCCAGTGATTTGACTGGGAGGTTGGCCAATGTCCAAATATGGGAGATATTCCAACTTGTCTGCACAAACTGAATCTGAACATAGTGGGGTAGTCACAGATTGAAAACCAGAAACAATTACCCACCCACCCTCTCTCCACTATAAGATGTCTACGAAATGACCATTATTCTTTTCCATGAAGCCTTCCGGCTTCTCAGGTTGAACATTGCATATCAAATCGCTCGTGCAATTCGCCGCTCTTATTCAAAGTCATCAATACAAGAGAATAAAAGGCCCTGTCCCAGTGAGATTCCCGTCTTTTTCATTTCGAGTGTTTCGCCGCTCACACGAATTATGTCCAGTTCAGATTCGGAGAGTCTGTCATCTGATTCATCTGCTTCGCAACCTTCAGGTATTTTAACACCTGATACACCTGTTTTGATGTCGCCGCAGGCGAGTCTCACATCTCCAGAAGAAACCGCTAATACTTTGACTGATGCGGATACCTTGTCTCTATTTGCGGGGGATGCTATTCCTTCACTTACCTGTGGTCAGAAAGATTCGTCTCACACCATTCAAGGAACATCGGATCCACGTGATAAATCCAGACGGCACAAAAATAAATCCAAATTCTCCATTGCAAATGGAAAATCGTCTGCACAAGGTAGTTCTAAAAACACGGTACCGGAACGCAGTTCCAGGAAGCGGACCCGGGAAGATGAACATATTGCCGGAAAGCGCAGGAAGACTTCTCCTTCATCCACCAAATCAACCAGACCACGTTCCCGGTCTGTCCGTCCTACACACCGTCACTTGGCCGACTCTAATCCAACGATACGCAGTGTTGTTGTCAATCCACAGGCCACTATTCCAGATAGACGTGCTTTGGACCAACTTAGTCCTGGCAGTGCTTCATCTGCCCATTCTGGCTCAGATATGAATTTCTCTGGAAGCAGCGATGACTACGATTTTCCCAAAATCTTTTTACAAGACGCTAGATTAGGTGAACCTGTTAGCTCCAAATTTGCTTCTTATGCTAATAAGGCCTCTACGTCTAAGTCAGACTCACTTGAGTTGGTGAAGAAACATCTCATCCCTAGTAATTGCACTCTCGTGGATGCTCCAAGAGTGAATCAGGAAATTTGGGCCCAACTGGATGCACGTAGCCGCACACAGGATAGCCAACTTCAGGAAGTGCAGAAATTATTGGGACGGGGTATGGTCCCTTACATCAAACTCAACGATGTTTTGAAGCGTATCAGGCACTTGGACACCAGTAAATCTCACCTAGCAACAAAAATTGCCCAGACTACAGATTCTCAGAAGGTTGGAAAACTTAAACAGAAAATGCTCACAGTCAACTCTGAATTGGATCAACTGTTCTCAGACATGCGTGTCCTGATTGTGGATGGCATCTCCCTCCTGGGCGCCGCCACTTTTGAGATGTCGCTTTGACGACGTTTTTTCTTGAGGCCTACTCTACTGAATCAATTTAAGAGCCTCTGCTCCATGGATCATCCTGTATCAACATTACTTTTTGGGGACGACATTGAGAAGTCTTTGAAGTCTTGTAAAGACTTCACTAGAGTCACTCCACGATCCTATTCTGCTACTTCTGGTCGTTCTAGCCGAGGGCATTATAATCGTCAGCACCAGTCTTTTTTAGACGCAAGAGGAAGATATCCTCGTACCGACCGGTATGCCAACCGGAATCCCCGCTGGGGAAGAAGAGGCAAATTCCAGCGCAACAACTACAACAACAGCAACAGGTATTAACCAAGGTAAATATTTGTCAGCATAGTTTTGTTGCGGGGCAACTACAATTTTGTTTACCAGCTTGGAAAAAGCTTACCTGTGACCCTTGGGTCTTAAATACTGTGGCTGGGTACCAGTTGGAATTCTCGGGCACACCCTCCCAGGGTTCGCCTCCTACACCTTTCAAGTTTAGTGCTGAGGAATCTTTGTTGATTGACTCCGAAATTGAATCTCTTTTGCACAAGCAAGCCATTCAGCTGACTACCTTTTCGGCAAATGATTTTTTGTCCACTATATTTTTACGTAGAAAGAAATCTGGCAAATTTCGGCTTATTTTTAATCTGCGTTCTCTGAATCGGTTTATTACATACCATCATTTTAAAATGGAAACTCTTGATGCAGTATGCTCATTGATTGACAGAAATGATTTTTTCTGCTCCGTTGACTTAACTGATGCCTATTTGAGTGTACCTATTCATACCGATTTTCAGCGTTTTTTGAAATTTCAATGGCGAGACCGAGTATATAAATTTATTTGTCTCCCTTTTGGTCTGGCGTCCGCGCCTCGGGTGTTCACAAAACTTATGCGACCTATTTTTGCTGGTGAACGCTCTCTGGGTACCAAATGTAGTACTTATATTGATGATTCGGTTATCATTAACTCAGATTCACATACATGTAATGAACAAACATCTCATTTATGCACTACCCTCGAGGACTTGGGTTTCCTTGTGAACAGAGCTAAATCTGAACTTACTTCTGCACGAGAGATTCAGTATCTTGGTCACGTTCTCAATTCAGTTTCCTTCACCATTTCCTTACCACCACACAAAGTGACCCAAATTAAAGATGCTTCAAAGAAGCTTCTTACACAACAGTCTTGTACAGTCAGAGAGCTAGCTCACCTTATTGGCTTATATGTTTCGGCTTTTAGGGCCGTCTTATTGGGACCCCTCTTTTACCGTCAGCTGGAGGTTGCCAAATGTCATCAGTTAACACTGGGTTCTTATAATAGTACTTTGACTCTATCGTCAGATGCACGAGCTGAAATTTCTTGGTGGTACACCAATTTGGATATGATGAATGGTTCCCTCATTCGACAACCACCACCAGTGCTTATCATAGCAACTGATGCATCAAAAACGGTTGGGGGGCTGTTACCGACTCTATGTCTCAGAATGGGCTGTGGTCTTCACAGGAATCCCTGCTTCATATAAATGAATTAGAGATCACTGCAATTTATAAGGGTGTAACTGCTTTGGCTTCTAATTTTAGTCATGGCCACATTTGTGTGAAGTCCGATAACGTGACTGCAGTAGCATACATTAATAACAAAGGCGGTCCTTTGGCAAATCTTCACCAAATTTCTAAACAGATTTGGCTCTGGTGCTTTGAGCGTGACCTTTTCCTGACAGCACAACATGTTCCTGGTAAACAAAATTGTATGGCCGATACTCTTTCACGGGAGGCCACTTCTTGCTCCGAATGGATGCTCAATCCTTCCATCTTTACTCAACTTTGTCAAACTTTTTTCTTCCCCGACATTGATATGTTTGCATCCCGTCGGAATGCTCAAATGCCTGTTTTTTGTACCTGGTTTCCCGACGCCCAGGCCTCATTTATTGATGCTTTTTCACTGTGTTGGGCACAATTTTCACCTTACCTGTTTCCACCTTTCAGGCTGATCGACAGGGTGCTTCAGAAACTAGAAGACGATCATGTTCAGGATGCAATCCTGATTGTACCATCATGGCCAACACAGCATTGGTTTCCACTGCTTCTTCAGGTCCTCATTCAACGACCTCTCTTGGTGCCCCCTCATCCCAGGCTACTGAGCAATCCTTTAACCGGGGCGTCTCATCCTCTGGCCGACAACCTATATTTGATCGTTTGTCATGTATCCGGAATTATCTCAAAACAAAAGGCTTTTCGGAAACGGCAGCCTGCACTATCACTGACTCGTGGAGGAGCTCCACTAACAAACAGTACAACCTTGCATGGAGAAAATGGTGTTTGTGGTGTTGTCAATGGAACATTGATCAAATACAAGTACAAGAGGCTCAAATTGTAAATTATTTATGCTCCTTAGTCACTGCACAGAAATCATACAGTGTTGTTAACACTCATAGGTCCAGCATCATACAAACACTTTTACTTTTGGGGAGGTCTGATCTCCAAAATACACCACTTATTAGAAGGTTCATGAAGGGCACATTCCATCACAATCCTCCAGTTCCACGATACTCTTCTACATGGGATGTGTCAGTGTTACTGAATTATTTGTCTACACTTTATCCACTCCATTCACTTTCTTTGGAGCTTCTCACTAAGAAACTGGTTTGTCTTATAGCCCTTACTAGTGCACAACGGTGCCAAACCTTGACAGCACTCAATCTGGACTTTATGACAATTACAGCCAATCACATTTCTTTTGGCATTGCTAGTTTATTGAAAACATCACGGGCCGGCCGGACACCCATCAGTGTTGATTTTTATTCTTTCCGAAATAAAGAGGTTTGTGTGGTTCACACTATGACTGAATATTTAAACAGAACAAACACAATTAGAAAGAAAAACTGTAAAACTTTATTAATTTCTTATAAAACAAAAAGATCTGTTTCCACTTCCACCGTGGCTCGGTGGATTAAACAATCCCTGTGTGCCGCTGGCATTGACACCAATACTTTCAGTGCACATTCTGTTCGTAGTGCTTCTACATCAGCTGCTTTTTCTTCTGGACTTTCTCTCCAGTGCATTCTGAAGACAGCAAATTGGACTTCTGCTGATACCTTTTTCCAATTTTATTTCAGACATTCTACGGAACAGAAGTCAGCTTTTGGTTCAGTGGTGCTGAGCACAGCTACAAAGAAAAAATGAACTCTGAAACATACATGTTATTTTGTAAAATAAAGTAACTGGTTTATTCATTTAGCTTCACAATCATTGACTGCTGTGAACTATGCAATGTTCAACCTGAGAAGCCGGAAGGCTTCATGGAAAAGAATCCCCCTCTCATCCAAACATCTGTAAGATGTGATGGATGAGAAGGATTCTTTGAGTATAAGCCTGGAGGCTTTGAGGGTTGTTCCCTCCCTCAGGCTTGTACTCACTCATTTTTTCCAATCCTGTCTGCCCTCCCGTTTTGGTCAATGATTGCTCTGGTCTTACCACTCTCATTCCAAAGACAGGAATCTCACTGGGACAGGGCCTTTTATTCTCTTGTATTGATGACTTTGAATAAGAGCGGCGAATTGCACGAGCGATTTGATATGCAATGTTCAACCCTCAAAGCCTCCAGGCTTATACTCAAAGAATCCTTCTCATCCATCACATCTTACAGATGTTTGGATGAGAGGGGGATTTTTCTACGAAATGCCCTGATACCATCCCCACACCTCGTCTCTCCTGTCAACACTCAGATCTGAAGTTGTTGATGACATCTTAAACCTCATTCTTCTCACTCTCTCGGATAAGCATACTAACCCTCTCCTTTGTGTCACACCATACCCACATATCCTCATTCTCCCACAGGCATTCTGATAGCACGTATTCTAAGGTCTCCTCTATTCCTAAATTACACCCCTGGCTAGTGCCGGGCAGTTTCCGAATTAATCAGGTATAGCTGGTTATAAAAAAATATCATTGGTAATATCATCAGGAATAAAAATAATCAAAATATTGTCATATAGAGAAATCATTCCCCGTGCCTCTCCTGGATTGACAAAAACATAACACTTCCCAGAAAATGCAGTTCCTGACCATTTCAGAAGTGTTTGGAAAACCCAAAATTAACACTAATGGGGAGTGCAGTGGCTCAGTTGTTATGTCATTGGACCTCAAACCGAAATGGCCATAGTTTTGATTCCCATCAGGGGGTTACTGCAATATGTCCTTGGTCCCTTGGGCAAGGCACTTAATCCTGATTGCCCATGTGGGGGCATGGTGACACTATGTACTAAGGTGTACTGCAAGTCGATGGTGCCCTTGTTTTCAACCAATGCTAACACTGCTTGTGTGGAGTTAGTATCTTGGAGTGTCAGACAGTTGCTCATCATTGCTCGGTAGTTTTCTACGAGTACTCCGTCTTCCTCCATCCACAAAACTGTCCAACAGGAGGTGACCCTGGCTGTCAAAAGTGCCGTTAAAAAAACAATTACCAGGATTGTCCCCACTTCTTGCTCCAGGATCTCTATTGAATAGTTCTCTATTAACTCCCTCACCTGGTCCATCCACCTGTCTTTGTATTTTAATTCCAAATATTCTGGAACAGGCCTTTAAAAATTGAAAATTTGCTTAACCCGAAATTTGGGTAAGCAAAGAAAAATTGCTTAATCCATTTAACTTTTTCAGTTGATGTTTCACATTACAGAAAAGAACTTGCATGAATGGAATAAAGGTTAAGTCACAGAACATTTGCTCGAACGGTGTACAAACTAAACGCTAGTTCATGCCATTTTTAAAGGCCTGCTGGAAAATTAGCCTGCACTATGGCTGTCAGAGAGATTTACCCGATAGTTACATGTAAGATAACAGAATTTCATTAAGTTTATCCTGTCCTTGATCCTCCTAAGCTTACCCCTGATTGCTTCATTTGCCACAGCATCACTTGACCCTGTTATCCATCGGTCATCCATCCATACCAGTGCAAGATAAGATTTGATATGTTGTCTTATCACTCACCTTAATCAGAATAATCTTACTAAAAAAATGACAGAAGGGTAATAAAAATGAAGTGTTGAGAACAGTGCGTCTGCACGATGGAATTGCCCCCCCCCCCCAATCCATAATTATGATGATCATCGAGACATTGACTTCCATAGAAAAACAAAAAATCGAAAGCTGCCAAATAGGCTAGCACAATTTGGATGTCACTGTTTATATCTTAGACAATATGTTGACATTACACTCACAATTTTCCTAGCAGAAGAAATGCTAAATCTTGTGAGCGGCCTTTCAATTTGTGGGCATGATATCGTTAAAATGGCAGAATCTAGTGAAATTAGTAAAATAATCATTTAATAATAAAAACTTTCCAGTAATTTTGACATTTAATATTTTTTCCTTCGTCTGACTTCAAACGTAACTGTCTGTGTACTTGACAGTTCATGTAATGAAGACCTAGACAGCGCACCAACGAAAAACACAAAAAAGTGTAAAATTTCAGAAATGACTCTAACCGATTGACCGTTCGCATGGTTTTAGGATGGCTAACCGAATGTTCGGCTATGTAAAAATTCTTAGGAAACTGTTTCTTTATCTTTAACAAGTATTCAATGACATATATTGTGTGGAATTGAACTAATTGCAGCCTCTCAAGGCAAAAATCTATCAGGCACAAGAAAGGCTGGTTAACCTACGCAGACTTTACCATTCAGGATGCAGTATTTGGCTAGGTGGTCATCCATTTGCATAGATTTCAATTTGTGTAACCTCCATGTGAACGAAACAAGCGTTCTTGACCTCTTGTCAAATTTTGTATGCTACAAAAAGTAAGTGATCACCTTGATAATATAGATGCCATGATAATATAGGGGCCAGGTACACCATGTAGTTTAAGAGACAACTAAAGAGTTTTGAGTTTCTTTTCATTTTCGGTCATGAGTTTTCATGTCATAACTTGAAAAGTAGAGAGAAAATGTTTGTTTCTGATGTTGGGCAAGATTAAAACAGGAGTGTGAAAATTGAGATTCAACACTTTGAATGAGAGTCGCAGTTACACTAGCAGTGTTCAAAAACAATTTCATTGCCATTTGACATTACAGTAAAACCTGTCTTGAGAGACCACTGTCATGAGAGACCACCTGTCTTGAGAGACCACTGTGGTCATGTACCGATTGGTTTCACTATATAATGGACCTGTCATGAGAGACCACCTATCTTGAGAGACCACCCGTCTTGAGAGACCACAAAACTGTGACAAAAACTCAGTTTTTCACCTGTTTTGAGAGACCGGAAAATCAATTTTTGAGTATTAAAATCAATAAACAGGTTGAGGGTTAGATTTTTTGGGGTGGTCTGAATATGTTATTCAAAATTTGTTTTATTAAAAATTATTGGACAGAGCCTTTTGGCACTCTTCAATAATTTGTAATAAATCAAATTTATGCAAACTAAATGTACAGAAACATAAGCAAGGAAAAAGATGGCTTTTGTTCTGGTACCCTTGTTGTAATTCAGCCAGTTAAGATCAATGCATGTGCACAGAAATCAATAGTTCAAAAATGAAACCAGGATGTTGGCCCAACAGTGAAGTTTTTCAGTTTATGTACTTTTATGTATAATTTCTTAAACAATGCTTTTGTACTTGTATTAAAACTTAATTAAAATAAAACAATAATAAAAAAAATTTGAAATATCAGTTGTTCTCCATTTCTGCAACTAATATTTTCTGGTTGGTCATTCACTGACTAGCAAAAACGTCAAACCTGTAATGAGAGACCACCTGTCTTGAGAGACCAGTTTTGCTCGGCAAATGGGGTGGTCTCTCAAGACAGGTTCTACTGTATCTCATTCCTGTACAAAAATTGAACTGTTGATTTTTTGTCTTAACTTGGGGTTGTCACCAAGTCTGAATATACATGTAAGCAGACTGTCATCTGCAAAATGAGGTCCTCAGAGGGTGAATTTGGTGATGCTACACTGCACAGCAGGGTAGCATGACAAAATTTACCCTCTGTGAACCTCAGTCTGAATCATGGTCTCAAGCTAAAACAGAAAGATGTACCTGGAGGATAAATTAGCCCAGTGTAGGGGATAGCATCAGCAAATTCACCCTCTGGGAACCTCATTTTGCAAATGACAGGTTGATTATATTCAGGTTCGGTTGTCACTATGGGTAGTTATTGTGGGGATGGTTGCACACAGTGTTCACGCTGTTGGAGGACAATGATGCCAGTTGCTTGGCAATTTATTTATTAGTTATAGTTTTTTATTATCAATATGTTTCTGATTTGTATTTTTTATTTTGTTTCTAAAATACTTTAAAGAGTCATGTGATACTAAAAGGTAAAATATCCTACTTGGAGTGCCATGAGGTGCCATCTGCAGTGCCTTAAATCTTAAATTGCAGATACTGCCTTGTTCTACTCAAAGGATGATCGTTCATTTGGCATCAGAAACTCTCTTGACACTGAACAAAAATTCCTCTTGTCACACATAAATTTGAGACCAGCGTGAACACTGGTCACTCACAATTAAGTGGTTGGATTTTAGAATTAGATATAAGTCAACTGAGTCCATCAGGTAGTGTGGAGGCTCAAGGGATAGAACATTGTACTTTAAGCCAAAAGGTTGATGGTTTGACCCTGACCAGAGGTAACTGTGTGTTTTCTTTGGCAAGATACTTAATCCTAATTGCCAACAATGGCCTTGTGCATGTCTGTAGTGCAATTGCCTTCAACTGCTACTTGTGCCAGGTTAGAATGAGAGTGACAGTTGCTAACTGCTTCTTGGTGGGTCTCTCTGCATGCTCCAGTTTCCTTCACCCCTAATATCTGACGTGATGTGAAGATGTCATTAAAAATAAACACCAATAAACAAACAAACTGAGGCCATTGAAATAAGTGCAAAAACGAAAGTGTTGCACCCAAATCAAAAGAATTCACAACCAAAATGATGCAGTAACTGTAAAACTTCATAATTTAATTTTTGTGTGCTAGAATTGGGGTGCAAATATAGTACTTTAGTACTTAATTTTGTAAGGTTGTCCAGTGCATGTGATAAGTGAAATTATTACAGTGTGCAAAATTTGACGAGAACGCTCGTTTCGTTTGCGTGGTGGTTATGCAAATTTAAATCTACGCGAGCGGATGACTGGTTATCCAAAAGTTGCATCTTGAATGGTAAAGTCTGAGTAACTTTACTGGTAGAGTGCTAATTTTTTTCTCGGCCTCAAGATTTGTTCAAACATTATTGTCTTGTTACAATTTATTGGAGAGTGCCTATAGGCACTCTCCCATAAATTGTAACAATGCAAATCGATGGAGATGAAGTACTTTTACTTCCAAGATAACAAGAAGGACATCCATAGAATATGAAGTCTTCAACTTCAGGTACCTGCAGTTCAGAATAAAACCCAAACATGGGCTTCTTGCACTCTACCAGTTAAGCAGCCTTTCTTGTGGCTAGATAGATTTTTAGACCTTTGCCTTGAGAGGCTATATATACTTCAATTCCATGCAATATATGAATACTTGTTAAAAACCCCCAACATTTTCCAAGAATTTTTACATAGTCGAGCATCCGGTTAGCCTTCTCCAAACCACGTGAACTGTCATTCGGTTAGAGTCATTTTTGAAATTTTGCACAGTTCATTATGGCCTTGTAAAAGATTCTATGATCTATCAGTGAATTTTTTAGATTGTAATTTGGGTGCTATGTGTTTTGAAAATATATACCTTGCTGTCAAACAGACGCACATTGATTACATGGGGTCTACTATGTAAGGTGAACATGATGTCATACATTACGTAAGAGTCTTCATACCCCATCCTCTTTTCAACCATGCAGGTTGCATCACAGAGAAACAAACAATCATTTACAGTACAGCCACTGTGGACTGGTCGTAATCGATGTGAGGGTAGTGATGTCCATGTATGCGTTTCCCAGGTAATAAAAATCATCAGCATCAAAATTTTAATTAATGAAGTACCGGGTTATACCCGGTGCTTCATTAATTAAATTTTAAGCTTAACTTGACAAGGTCAAGATAAGATACTGCCATCACGCATGCAGAAGTCTGTCAGTCTGTGAGTCTGTTAATATTTCTTTGGCACAGGCTACTCCCCATAGTTCTTGTCTGTTCATCACAAAATTTCATATGCAGGTTCGAGATGGGATGAGAACGTCCCTTTTGGTTGCGATCGGTCAACCACGACAGCTGCAAGAGCCCAAAACACGAAAACCTTTAGCACAGTCTACAGGTCGTATTTATGAAGAGATTTCATTGTAACTTGGTAGGATGACTCTGTATAATGTTTAGATGAGAACGTCCCTCTTTTGGTCGAGATCGGTCAACCGTGATGACAGCTGGGAAAACCCAAAACCCGAAAACCTTAACGCAGTCTACAGGTCATCATATTTATGAAGGGATTTCATTGTAACTTAGTAGGATGACTTCATATAATGTCTAGAGGAGAACGTCCCCTTTTGGTCGTGATCAAGCAACTGTGACAGCTGTGAGAGCCCAAAAAACCTTTAGCACAGTCTACAGGTCGTATGTTTGAAGGGATTTCATTGTAACTTGGTAGGATGACACTGTATAATCTCTTGATGAGAATGTCCCTTTTTGATTGCAATTGGTCAACCATGATGGCTGCAAAAACCCAAAGCCCAAAAACCTTTAGCACAGTCTTCAGGTCATATATATGAAGGGATTTCAATATAACTTGGTAGGATAACTTGATATGATGTCTAGATGAGACTATGGTATTTTGGTCACGATCGGTCAGTCGTTGCTGCTGCCTGGTCACTTGACCTAGATTCCTTTAGCACTGCTTACAAGTTGTTTCTATGAAGGGATTTCTTTGTAACTTGGTTGGATAACTTGGTATGATATCTTGATGAGACTCCCCTATTTTGGCCATGATCGGTCAGCCGTGACCACCTAACCGTTATGTGACCCAGATTCCTTTAGCAAGTCTACAAGTCTAGGATGACTCGTTTGGGAATGATTTTACTGTAACTTGGTAACTTTGGTTTAAATACGTTAACTGTTAGGACCACATCAACCGAGGTCTTAATTCTTTAGTACAATCTACAATCCGATTATTCTTATTGAAAACATAGCATACGGGGAACAGAAATTAACATATTCTCAATTATCACAATCCTTGTTTTATTTCATAATCCTTTCATAAACATTGAGCATTATCCTTTTCATCAAACACTTCACACAGTCAAGTTAAGCTACAGTGTCATGGACACTTTCATTGATTATTCCCATAATTAGCTTTTGAAATGTAATAATTGTTGCGCCTGTTGAAATATTGTCCACACGCAGAAAGTGACCAGTCCACTGCAGCCGAACTGTTAGCCATTAAAGAGTTTTACAGTACTGTGATCACAAAAGTCGTATTTTTCTCGATTCGATCATGATCAGCTTAGGGTCCTGTAAACCTTCGAGATTTGATTCGATTTTTAATCTTAAGTAGATATTTTGTTCCTTTCGAAATAATCCGCCCAATTCGTTTCTTCTTGAATCCTTTTCATAGGAATATAGGTTAGCATCAGTCATATTCACCGTCTTACAAAACGTGTACTTCAGATTGTACATAAATAATGGTGAAATAAAAGACTGAGTGTAACTTCTGCTAGATTAACATAAATAAAATCTGCACTCATGCCACCAGCCATGCTACATGTAATTCCAATATCACTAGTCTCTACCTCTGTTAAATGCAAATTTAAGTTTTTCGAGCAAGGTACATGTAGATGATGAACTATAATCCTTACATATTCCAACTATATCATCAAGGCATACCTTTGACTAAGGCATGCCTTAACCCCTAGCACTCTGGTGCGGCAACAGAATTTTCTTCAATCACTCTGTTTTTCTCTTGTTTAACTATCAATTTAACCAATTATATCTTGTTTGACAGAGCTCACTGAGCTCTGTCAAACGATATATTTGGTTAAATATCAAACTGCATTATGGGAAATATTTGCTGTTGAATTCTTTGCCATTTTGACATCAGTGTGCAGAGGGTTAATGATGGAGTTGGATTATTTTATCAGACAGGACTTGAGCCATCACAGTCGGAACAAATCAGATTTATTGGTCATCTTCAAGATGCCACTGATTCGATTTGATGTGTTTCGATTCAAAATTCGATTTGAATTGAAAATGTGTGATTTGAAGGGCCCTCGATCAGGTTACGACACACTTAAACATTGGGTGTCGATATCCCATGCATAAAATATTGCAAACATCAAGACCAAATAAAATTAAAGTGAAAGCATCTCAGATTTACTGTTCTCACATTTCTTTTCTAACAGGTGAGATTCAAGAGTACTGAAGAGAGAAATGCAGAAAGATAATTTTGACCGATCATGACCCGGTTGAAATTCTCTGTCTGCTTTTGTGGTCACCTTACTGCAGACGTGGTTATCTAATATAGTTTTTATTTTATCTTGGCCTTTAAAGATCATGTCTGATGATGAATTTGAAGAGTGGAAGTCTAAAACTAGAACTGTACATTATGGGAGCTTGGAAACAGTAGAGAAGCAGAGATTAGAAACTGAGAATTCCAACTCTGCAGCTGATCAAAAAGAGGCTATTGCTGAGGGAATAGCCGCAGGACACATTAATTTATCCACAGGTATGTTTAAGTTTACCCTAATATAGGTTTTTACAACCTTGTTCATCAGCCACTTTTTCATCAATAAAATTAATGTTAGCTCATGAGGATCGTATTGTTTTCCCAGCCTTTGCTCAAAAAGAAATAAGGTGACAGGTATTTCGTTCAACTACAGTACTGGACCTTAGACAAATAACAAAAATGTGTCCTCCAATTGCCCTTGGTTTACATTTGTTAGCTTTTTCAGAACCATAATCTAATTTATAATGATGATAAGACTATGAAGTAACAATGTTAGCTGATGTTACAAAATAAGCAAAATGTGCCCAAATTACATGTACAGTACATGGAGAGTGTATTATCACTAAATCACCCACAGAGTGGAGATTCCACCCAAGCAATAATTGCAAATTTGTTGCAAGGCATAACAAGCACAAGCAAAGTTTCAGCCGATGGACCTCCGGGTTAAACCCGGAGGCCCATTGGCTGAAACATTGCTTGTATTTTTTGTTGATATGTACACAATTTGAAAATTATAGTTTGGGTGATAACTCCACTCCACAGGTGACTAAGTTACAAATCACTCTCCACATACTGTAGTATTATGCAAACAGACTTTATTTGAAGACATTCACCCTCTGACCATGATGCTTTTCACAACAAACAACAATTGAAATAGGGAAAATAAGAGCAACAAAACACCCAGCAACTCTGCTTCATATTTTGTATGTGCGAACAAGGCTTGAAATAAATGGTTGGACAAGGATAATGACTGACTCCAAACTTACTTGGACCGACCCACTTTGAAATCCATTGGACATTTTAACCGATGCAAAATTCTGCTCAATTTTTTAGAATCAGAGGGTAAAAAACAGCGGTAATACAAATGATTTGTCATGTCCACTTTTTTCGCTGTTTTTGTGTTTATCAGAATTCTTTTTCTTTCTTTTTTTCTTAGAGAACGGACGTGTGGACATTTCTTTGTTAATTTGCAATGGAATTTAAGTTTATTCTGGATGATTGGTGTCAGTCATTGTCCTTGTCCGACCACTTATTTCGTGCTTTGTTCAGCAAGCATAATTGAAAAATAAATTGATGTCACAAAACATCCATCTGCACTCTTGAAAAGTTTCAAGTTTAAGAAATCACCTATTTCGAGCCTTGTGTGTGAATCACTTTTCATGATTCAAACACTGGATGTATGCAGAAAAACTGCCTCCCAATGTTTTACCATGCCTAGTTCCCTGCTTCAATAACTTTCATAGCTTGGGTAAACCATTGCATCTTTTTACAATGTATAGTCTCTCTGGGGAGGGTGTGGGGGGGGGGGGAGGGGGGAGGGGGTACGAACCATGTTTGGCTAAATTAGTCTATAGACTCCCAGTGTGCCCAAAATGTTCTTTGACTTTGGACATGAAGTGCTGTGATACAAAACACTGTTGGAAAGGGCCCTTGGAGGCTTTTGGACAGTGTATATTACATCACAGCATCTCAACAACAAAATGGAAGGATTTCATAGAAATGGTTCAGGGCTTAAAATTCACATGAGAATCAGAATTGATTCTCGCAGCTGATTCTCACAAGGAAAACTAGAATGGTGTCATTTGTGTTTAAAGCACACTAAGGTTCATGTATATCTCCGCATTTTCAGTATGCCACCACGCTGATCACAAATCAATTCACATTCTCTGATAACAAAGTGGTGGCACGGGTGCATGTAGGACTGAATTAAAAATCCAAAACCTTTATGCACATCTAGAGACCCTACTTAAACATATGAACACACTTTCAACATTTCGAATTAAACCCCCAAGGAGCTCTTTGCCGGAACCGATTCTCTAACGACACAATTTGTTCTACGGACTCCATATGGGGCCGAATAAAAAAATCCGAAACCTTTATGCACATCTAGAGACCCTACCGGAACATAATAACACACTTTTCAACGTTTCAAATTAAAACCCCTCGGAGCCTTTTGCCGGAAACGGATTCTCTAATGACAAAAGTGGTGCTACGGGCGTCACATGGAACCGAATACAAAATCCAAAACCTTTATGCACACCTAGAGACCCCATGACAAAAGTGATGCAACGAGTGCCACATTAATGTTTAAATAAACTATGCTAATGTGTTCAGGTAACATTTCTAGATGTGCATGAAGGTTTCAGAATTTTGATTTGGCCCCCAAGTGGTTCCAGTGGAACCACTTTTATTGTTAGAAAATCAGTTTTCATCAAAAGGCTCCTAGGGAATTTAATTCGAAACGTTAAAACTATGATAAGGTGTTCAGGTAACATCTCTAGATGTGCATAAAGGTTTCAGAATTTTGATTTGGCCCCAGGTGGTTCTAGTGGAACCACTTTTATCATCTTCAATATGCAACTGATTCGATTTGAGGTTCAATTTGATTTTGAATAGTAAAAAGTGATTTAAGTGACCCTGGAAAAAAAAATTGGGGGACTATTAAAATAACCAGTGTCTGTCCGTCCATCAGTTCATCAGTCCCACTTTGGTTTCCTGATGATAACTTTCGGTATAGTTGACAAAATCAAATAAAATTTGGTATGTAGGTGTATCAATATAAAATACATGTCAAGTTCGAATCGGGGGTACTGTCTGACAATTTTGCCAGAGTTATGCTCCTTTTTCAACTTTGAAAACTCTATTTGTAATTGGCCGAATCAAATAAAATTTGTTATGTAGGTGTATCAACATAAAATACAGGTCATGTTCAAATCAGGGATTGGTCTGACTTTTTTGCCAGAGTTATGTCCCTTTTCAACTCTAAAAAATTTAATTTTTTTTTCCGGGGGACATGTGGCCGAGCGGCCTTTTATTCAAGATTTGATGTGAATTGATAACATGCAATTTGCAGGCCCTAGAACATAGTGTATACATGAACATGTAAGACAACAAACTCCTCAAAATTGGAACTGGGCTCCTTGGGGTGTAAACTCTAGTAAATATATATACAGGAGGTTTGGTTTATACTATGGATTTTTAACTGTTTGCATTCACGAGCCTGACAAGGATTTAACAGTGCTCACAAATTGAAAACTAATTCTCGCAGCAGAAGTTGATGCGAATCAAAACTGATTCTCATGAAGCAGGATGAATTTTAAGGCCTGCTGAGGTTTCTTTAATAAATTTCTAATCAGTATTAATAGAATAATATGAATGGAAATATGTTTAAAGATAACCATAAAATCTTCTCTTATTTTTCCATGATAAGGCCCCACAAAGTAGATCTTCTGTTTCTTGCGTCATTTGTTGTAAACTTTTGTATAAATCGGCATCGACAGGCTGGAAGATTCCATATGTTTTGTTTTGGTCAATAACTCTCGTCATGCATGAAAATATTTACTCGCATTTATGACCCATCCATTATCAAAATAGAAATTATTTTTGCACCATCTAACATATCGTAAGAATTTGGAAGCTTTTGAGCGCATTTAGTAAACATACATATGCAGATAGTATTAAAATGGTTAATGAAATTCCCAACTGGTTAATCATTCAGCATTAATCAAATGGTTACTCCCCATTAACAATTATCAGATACCTTCATCAGAAAACTGCCCAAAAAGCTGTTGAATTTTGAAATAACCAATCATACTTTTACTTCACAGATTTATGCTGCAGTGTTTTTAATTTAAACTATAACAAAACAAATTACGATGAAGAAATTCTGCCCACTAAAATAATCTAGTTCTCTTCCAGGTTAGGGTTAATAAAGTAACTTGAAAATGTTTTTACTGAAGTAGTGTCCTCATGATAACAAGATATAATAATTTTAAAAGCATCAGTGTTTATTGACAAATATGCCTACAAATTAATGTTTGTTTTTTTTTAGGTTCTACATTTGAAATTGATGAAGATGGCACAGAAGCTCAAGCAGAACTTCTGGCAGAATTTGAAAGAAGAAAAAGAGTAGGTTTTCTCTCATAACACTTAACGCTCTGCAAACTGATGTCATATAGCACATTTTTTTCTATAATGCATCTAGGAATGAGGTCTGTCAAACAAGTTTCAATTTGTTAAATTCCTAATTGTATTATTGGAAAACAATAAATTAAATTCCCCCAAATAGTTACAGTAAATACTGTTCCCAAAATAATGTAATTTTTCCCTTATTATGCAATGTTTAAAAATGCTTTTCAAAGTTTTGTATTGTTTCAGTCATATATAGGTTAGCCAAGCTTTTACGATGAGCACAATATTGGTAAGGTCCTACCTTTTGACTACCTTTTGAATAAAACAGCAACAGATAACTAAGGTCACAGATCCATAGAGTTTGCCAGTGAAAAGCAATCTGCGTCTACAGTGTCATATATGATAGATCGTTTTTCACTGGTGAACTCTGTAAAAGCTTGAGATTTAATATATTCATATTTGTGGCATTTCCTATTAAATGTCATTCATGATTTACATTTAAATAGAATTTTGGCATGACACCAGAAAACCTTTTCTAGTTACCTTTAACTTAACCTTTTACCCAATGCACAAACTATCAAAATTTGTTATTTTAATTATTGTTTTTTAGCTACGACTAGCAGTCTATAAGTGGCAATGCGGTCTGGCAGTCTGTCTGTCGGTCGGTCTGTGACCAATGAGTTTGTCTGGGACCAACGAGTTTCAAAACTCAATAAATTTTGAAATACGTGATGGAATGACTTTATATTTGGCATGTAAGTGTATCTTATTGATGTCTAGCCACTGTTAAATGCATGTGTTGTTCCAAATATTTTTCTTGGAGTTATGGCCCTTGATGAACTTAGAATTTTGTCGCAGCTACGGCGTCGATGTCGCGATTTTTAAAAAATATTTGTGATTTTTTTTCTAACAAAACCATATCATGTGACCCCCAAATTGGAATGAGGGATCACATCATATGGTAAAATTTTTTCAACTGCTAAATTTGAAAATTACATGGCGGATGGTGCCGGTTTATGAGTAAAGGGTTAAGAAGAACCAATAATAATGGTGAAGTCGTAAAATAGTCTGTAAACAATGATTCTGAGGAAGAAAGCCTGAAAGGTATATGAAACAGATGCTGAGAAGGCGAAATATTTGCACTCTCCTCGCTCACTAGGCCACAATATCGTGGAACTGTATTTGCCATTGTGCCCAAATTAGTTTAATCTAAAGGCCTAACAAAAATTAAGGTTTTAAAAAATGATATTTTGGCATCAGTGTTTAAGGGGATAAATTCTACAGTTTACAGGATATAGTCTTTCACTTTTTGTAACAAATACTATCCAGTGCTATCAGTCTTTTAGTCATTGTTTCTTGAATTGATTTTCACATCAGACCCTTGGCAGTAGGCACTGTTCTGTTTGCTTAGTCTGAGAAATATTTAGTTTTAAGTATTTGCTAAAGATAGTTTTTTATGAAAAGTTCATGTTGTGTAGTACAGTGGAGCCCACTTAATTGGATATCTCTGGTAATTGAATATAATTTCTCAACACAAAACCATTTACCATTCCTCCAGTACATTTTTGATCTGTTAATTGAATATAGGTTATAAAATAAACTCCTGTTAATTGAATAAAAAATCTTGTAACCTGTCGAGAAATTCCCCTGATTCTCCCCAGATTTCCTTTTGCTTATAGACCTATTTGGCCTCAATACATCCATTACAGGCATTTAATCTATTATATCTTGTTTGACAGAGCTCACGTTTGTTCATGGAGCTCTGTCAAACAGGATATAATAGAATAAATGCTAAGTTTATCTCTATAATACAGGAAAGTGACACAATCCCTGTTAATTGAATAATTTTCATTGGCAAAATGGCTATTCAATTAACAGGGTTCCACTGTATTTTGTATGTAGACATATACTTGAATGTAATCTATATTTGTCTTAGTTTTTTTATTGCATGAAAAGTGATTGGTAATTTCAATTGCAAATGCCCCACAGGGTTCATGGGGATGTATTTTCTTATAAAATGGCATATATTTTATATAATTATCTTGGTATCACTTACAATACATTCCGACACGATATGACCTTGGCCGTTGAAGTTTGAAAAAAATCAGCTTTAATTAGTATAGATTTTGAATGATTAAAATGAAACAGGTAAAATATTGTTTGCAGAATTTTGATGATCAGGAAGGCCTTTCCTTTGGAATTTGTATGTTGGGAGATTGCCTGAGAAACAAGATTTTTTAGTAGCCTAACATGGAGAATGATTAAAATGGTTTGGAAATTCTGCAAAAAATCTATATTCTCCCATAGCACTTTTTTCTGAGATGATATCACATTCAAATGTCATTTTTCATGACATGTAAGGCCAAATAAAAAATACCTTTTGTTCTTGAACAATTCAAATCGGTGAGGTATGGAGGCATTATTTTTTGAGGGAGGGAGGCTTTTATTTAAAAAAATCTTTTTTTGGGGGTGGAAGGGGGTTGAGCTCCATTTGCAAATTGGTGAGGTAGGGAGGCTTTTATTTTTTGAGGGAGGGAGGCTTTTATTTTATTAGTCCCCTACCGGCATCGCCGGAAGGGACTATAGGTTTGCACGCTGTCCATCAGTCAGTCTGTCTGTCTGTCTGTCAGTCCGTCAGACTGTCAGTCACACTTTAGTTTTCCTGAGTTTTTTGGGAAATGCTTCAAGGGAATGATTTCATTTTTGGTAAAGTACTATAGAATGATGACTTACAGATCAGGTTTGAGTTTCATGCTGATTGCATTATTCTTGTGTAAGTTACGGCCCTTGGAAATATGGAAAAGCACCAAAATATCAGTTTTCCAATGTTTTTTTGGAAACACTTCAACGGAATGATTTCATTTTTGGTAAACTACTATAGAACAAGGACTTACAGATCATGTTTGAGTTTCATGCTGATTACTTTATTCTTGTGTGAGTTATGGCACTTGGAAATATGGAAAAGCGCCAAAATATCAGTTTTCCGAACTTTTTTTTTTTGAACCGCTTCAACAGAATGATTTCATTTTTGGTAACCTACTATAGAACGATGACTTACAGGTCAAGTTTCATTTATACCTGTCCATCCATCCATCCGTCAGTCTGTCAGTCAGTCTGTCAGTCATACTTTAGTTTTCCAGACTTTTTTTGGAAATGCTTCAACCGAATAATTTCATTCTTGGTAACCAACTATAGAACGATGACATATAGATCAAGTTTGAGTTTCATGCTGATTGCATTATTCTTGTATGAGTTATGGCCCTTGGAAATATGGAAAAGTGCCAAAATGTCAGTTTTCTGGACTTTTTTTGGAAACGCTTCAATGGAATGATTTCATTTTTGGTAACCTACTATAGAACGATGACTTACAGATCAAGTTTGAGTTTCATGCTGATTGCCGTATTCTTGTGTGAGTTATGGCCCTTGGAAATATGGAAACGCGCCAAAATATCAGTTTTCTGGACTTTTTTTGGAAACGCTTCAACGGAGTGATTTCATTTTTGGTAACCTACTATAGAACGATGACTTACAGATCAAGTTTCATTTGCACTCTGTCCATCAATCAGTCTGTCAGTCAGTCTGTCAGTCATATTTTAGTTTTCTGGACTTTTTTTTGGAAATGCTTCAACCAAATGATTTCATTCTTGGTAACCTACAATAGAACGATGACTTACAGATCAAGTTTGAGTTTCATGCTGATTGCATTATTCTTGTGTGAGTTATGGCCCTTGGAAATATGGAAAAGTGCCACAATATCAGTTTTCCGGACTTTTTTTGGAAATGCTTCAATGGAATTCATGCTGATCACATCTAGGTTATAACATTTGTATAACTATTAATGCTCATTAGTCTGGTAGGGGACATTGTATTGCTTTAGCGATACGTCCGCTCTTGTATTTTTATATTTTTTTGGCTTGTTAACTGGTTAATTGTAGAAAACCCATATTTGAGCTCCATTTTTAAATCGGTGAGGTAGGGAGTCTTTTATTTGGGTGGGGAGGGGGGAGGCTTTTATTTTTTATTTGTTTTGTAACTGGTTATTTGCTAGAAGCCCATATTTGAACTCCATTTTCAAATCAGTGAGGTAGGGAGGCTTTTACATTTGTATTTTTTGAGGGAGGGAGGCTTTTATTTTTATATTTTTCTTGGTGATTGTTAGCTGATTAACTGATGGAAACTCATATTTGTGCTCCATTCTTAAGAGCAGGTAGCACAACTTGAAGGTTTCATGTTCTGTGGAAGGTTTCATATGATGGTTCACATCTTCTTTGAAGTGAATTTATTTCATCGGTATGGATTTGCTTTTGTCACAATTTATGGGAGAATGCTTGTATGCACTCTCCCATAAATTGTAACAAGGCAAAAGCATGTGAACTAACTTGGGCAATCAAGAAAAAGTTAGCTCTCAACCAGGTAATACCCCCGTGGGCACCCTGGGATGTACAGCAGTGATTCTTTACAGCAGTAAATATTCTGCTTCTCTGGTAAAATAGGACTCAGAACCAACACATGGAGTGAATTTCTCTAAAGTGGGCAGTAAATGTATAAGGGATTGGGTAAACTTGGCTTCATGCCAATGTTACAGTCGTGATATAGCAAAACATGTGCAAATATGTGCAAACACATGAAAATAAATATACATAGATCAAAAAAGGATAAAATGTTAAAGCCTCACTATTTCATACTAATTTTGGAAGACATTGTAAACTAAAATGAAAGTGTTAATGACACTGTAGCTCAACTTGTGTAAGACATGTACATGTATAGTATGTATAGTATGCTAAACTAGAAAAGAAATTTCCATGGGGTTAATGTTACAATTGGGATCCTTGTATGGTGTACCATAAGGCAAATGTTAGCAATTGTTTTGGCCTGTTTGATTCAAACCCTTCTAAGGTTGATCCATACTAATTAATAAATATTTGTCAAGTCCCTCTTAAAATATAGGTATTTGAATTTTTTATCTTTAGCTCATAGGGTTCCCACGGGTGAGGAGGTTTTATTTTTTCACTGGAAATAGAAAATTGGGTTGTGCTAATAATGTTTACCCTCCCCAAACAACACCAAATATTAACAAAGGAACTGGGCTTCAACACATTTGAATATACACATCCTAGGGATACTGAATTCAGGAAACATTATTTTGTCTGATGATGTTTTTTGGAAAAGATTTTTAATTATCTCCCCTTTTAAGTCCCCGAGTGGGTCTGACTGAACCCAAAAATATTTGTTCCCGTACCACAGAGATAACAAAGGCACCCAATAAATTTATAGCAAACATTACTGACATAAAAAATCTTCTTAACAGGTTCTGTACAAAAAATGTAATACACATACTTTGAGTAAATATGACTGCCGACAGGCATTTTGAAATTTTGGCTGTGATGATAACAAACGTAGTCCTAGAAGTTCTGTACAAAAAACTGATTGTACCTAATTTTGGTACAAAATGGCCATCTTGAATTTTGGACCACATCCCAAAACACTTCTCTCGTCCCAACGTGATAACAAAGGTACCCAAGAAGTTCATGAATATCGGTTCATAAATAAAGCCTCTAGCCCGAGCTGTATTAACATGTGCACTCACTGTGTATAAGTAGCACTGAATAAATCAAAGTTCATCTAATTTCCATAATTTCTGCAGGAGAAAAAAACCCGTATTTTTTGTGATGTATTCCATATTACTAAACATTCATACAAAAATTTATTCAAATCAGAACTTTCATACAGATGTTCTGTACAAAAAACTGATTGCACTAATTTCGGTACAAAATGGCTGCCGGTGGCCATCTTGAATTTTGGACCACACCCAAAAACACTCGTTCTCGTCCCACGGTGATAACAAAGGTACCCAAGAAGTTTCGTAAAGGTCAGTTCATAAATAGGACCTCTATCCCAAGCTGTATAGTAGTTCTGTACAAAAAACTAATTGTACCTAATTTTAGTACAAAATGACCACTGGAAGCCATCTTGAATTATGGACCGCTCCCAAAAACACTTGTTCTCGTCCCAAGGTGATAACAAAATTACTCATGAAGTTTCGTGAAGATCTGTTCATAAATACAGCCCCTAGCCCGAGCCATATTGACATGTATACTTACTGTGTATAAGTAGCAATGAATAAATCAAAGTTCATCTAATTTGCATAATTTCTGCATGAGAAAAAAACCTGTATTATATGTGATGTATTCCATGTTACTAAACATTCATACAAAAATTTATTCAATTCAGAACTTTTATACAGAAGTTCTGTACAAAAAACTGACTGCACTAATTTTGGTACAAAATGGCTGCTGGTGGCCATCTTGAATTTTGGACCTCACCCCAAAACACTCGTTCTCGTCCCACGGTGATAACAAAGGTACCCAAGAAGTTTCGTATAGATCAGTTCTTAAATACGACCTCTAGCCCAAGCTGTATTGAATTTTTGACAGACAGATGATGGGCCAACAACTGGTTTCCGGACGATAAGTTGGAAAATGTTCAGTAATGGAGTTTAGCTGAGTATTTTCAATATATTTTTCTTCAGATCTAGGCATAGATGCTTCTCAGCAGCCATGTCTAGATTTGATGAAAAATTCAACTAAACTTAGCTCAAGAAAGCATTGGTTAAAACATCTATGCCATTTACAGAGGGCAATTTGATTGAATGTGCCGAAATTATTCTTATTTCATTGTCAAGAGAAATTATGTCCTGGGAAGGGATTTCTGCCAGCAGCATTAAAGGAGTTAATTTCCAAGCTTCAAAACCTTTTGTTTGTCACAAGTGTCATTCAGTTGTTCTGTACAAACACACTGCCACAGGTAGTTTACATTTGCTGT
Source organism: Pictodentalium vernedei (assembly GCA_031216915.1). Taxonomy (NCBI): domain Eukaryota; kingdom Metazoa; phylum Mollusca; class Scaphopoda; order Dentaliida; family Dentaliidae; genus Pictodentalium; species Pictodentalium vernedei. The sequence continues at coordinate 110,266,191 of CM062291.1, read as the reverse complement.
AGAAAACTGGATTGTGGTATTTTCAAAGTGCATCCCAATCTATTTTGTATATTGCTGTTGACTCATTAAATTGTGTTGCATTAGTCTACAATTTTATCTCCTAATAGGCCAGGCAGATACAAGTTTCTACAGATGACACTGAAGTTAAAGCAACTCTTCGTCAGATAGGAGAACCAATTTGTGAGTACTTTAACTAGTTTCATTTTTTAAGTATGAAAAATTTCATTTCTGAAATATCTAAACACCCTTCCATCCTTTCTAATTCCTAAAAAAGATTTGTTAAAGTCATCATGCTGGATATCCACAAGCTTAAGATTCATGCGTAAATCATGTCTGATTCCTGGTCCTGGAAATGATCTTTGCGGGGAAAACAATGAGAATCAGCTTTGATGTATAATGAATTTTTAGTCGAGTTGTGATGAAGTCGACTTATAGTTTGATGAATGGCGGTCAGGCGAGCGAGAAGAATATTTATTTTGGACTCACTAGGTCAAAGGTCAAGGTCACAGTGACCTTGAACATACTAAATCATAAATAATTGGTTTCCGGATGATAACTTGACTATGGTTGAACCCACATTCATGAAACCTCATTTGTAGGTTGGCCTTCATGAGAGGAAGATCCCTATTTATTTTGGACTTGTTAGATCAAAGGTCAAGGTCACAGTGACCCTGAACATAGTAAATCAAAACAATTGGTTTCTGGATGATAACTTGATAATGGTTTGACCCACGTTCATGAAACTTCATAGATAGGTTGGCATCAGTGAGAGGAAGAACATAATAAATAATAAACAATTGGTCTCCAGATGACAATTTGACAATGGTTCCACCCACATTCATGAAACTTCATAGGTAGGTTGGCATTGGTGCAAGAAAGAGGCCTATTTATTTTTGAATCACTAGGTCAAAGGTCAAGGTCACAGTGACCTTTCACATAGTAAATTGTAAACAACTGGTTTCCGGACGATAAGTTGATAATGATTAAACCCACTTTTGTGCTGTCACAACTCGATATTGGATCGGTGATCCTATTGGCATTTTTGATTCTTGTCACAGATCTGAAAGTATTCTAACACACATCTGTTTCATATAAGCATGTTTTCAAATTTTATGACTTAATATTTCTATTGTATAACCATATGCCTTACGGACCTGGGAATAAGCACATAATAGAAATCAAGCCCATCTATCAACTTTCAGATTTAAGTTTCAGAGTCCCCTCCTTGTAAATAACCCAGTCCCATACTTTGGAATGACATCGACAACAGCCATGCTGGTAAGTTGTTACAATGAAAAAGAACCCCTTCCCCAATGTGTCTGATATGAAAATTTGTTATTTTAATTATTTTTTTTTTAAATGTCTCAAAAACTTTCAACAAAACCATATCATGTGACCCCTCATTGAGGGGTCACATGATATGGTTTAGTTGAAATTGTTTTCTAATTTTTTTTCAACTGTTCATTATGTAAATTATGCTTGCACATGCAACTGATTCATTAGATAAAGGGTTAATGCATCTTTGTTATGGGATTGACCGAGTCATCTAACTTCCTGTCAACTTTACATCCAGATTCTCCAGCAGGCTTCATTCATCATTTGAAAAATAGCCCAAGAACATTAGGTTTCACTAGGGAAAAAAATCGGAGAAAGCTGATTTTTTCAGGGAATGTCGAGTACATGTCACTGAACGATTAGACAAAAGTCCCCTAAAATCCCAGTTGAGCTTTTTTTTCTACAGCCTTTTTTCGAAAACACGTTTGAAAAAAATTAAAAAAAATCGCACGAACTTTGTAACCTCGTATTGATCCAACTGTATTTTTTGTTAACGCGTATTTCGAGCTACATAATGTCTAATATACATTTACCTAGAGGAAAATGTGTATTCTGTGACAATTTCTGCGAAAAATTATTGAAAATTCACAAAAATGTATCGGATTTACGCAAAAAATGACGATTTTCCTAACGGATTTGCCCAAAGGGTCGTAGTACAGAACGGGATGTTAGTTGGACAGACGATAAAAAATCCACCACCATTTGAAGACTTTTATCATTGCTTACAAAATAGACATTATGGAAGACCCCCTCTGCTTCTGGCCGAGTTCCCCTTTTGGCATAAAATTTGTCAGCATGAGAACTCAACTATTTTCGGGCTTGGGACCGAACAGACACGTCTGTGTCTGGCAGCATTAGATCAATAAATAATATTTACAGAATGTACAAAAATCAATAAATAATATTTACAGAATGTACAAATCGATCAACATGGATTAAGTTACATTGACTATTATCAACGCTATATACAGAAATGACATGACCTATATACATATTATTCATCGAACTCAGAAATTTCCGACAGGACAGTGTTTCTGTGGTTGTTACAAGAATCCGAACTGCAATTACACAAACCTGAGCAAGAGAGTCCTGCCTTCTTACACCCACACCTTTTTGTTCAAGCACTCTTGCAACCACAACTGATCAGATTCAGTAGGTTATCGGGGGCACATGGCTTTGTGGCTGCAGTCGGTACAAGAAGTCCATTGTCTAGCGACCACCCCCAATCCGTCGGAGGAAGCGAAGTGCCCAGCCATTGTTGGACCTGGAGATAACATCTGTAGACATGTTGTTGTGCAGCATCGCTGCTTGGTGGGAGTGAGGCTAGGTCGATGGGTTTATTCAGTTTAGATTTTGCTACATAACGCTTGTAAGTGACATATCTATATTGGTCGAGAGAGGAAACAGTTTTACTCCCGTATAAGATCAGGAAAAGTTGTTCCCTGGCAGCGGCTACTGCACTTGGTGTACTGTCATCCACCAAAATTGTGTTGACATACTGTTGTGAGTCGCTAGTAACATCGGAGACAATTGTACTGAATAGTTTCTTCTTACCAACTCGAAAGAGTGAAGAAGTAGTGTCACAACCACTTATAGAATGTGCTACAAGGAGGTTGTTTCTATGGTCACCCATTTTGGTTGCTATTTCACTAACTGAAACTAGTAAGTTTGGGGTAATGGAATACATCATGTGAATATTACATCCCGGTTGAACTCGAGAGGTAAGAATGACTAACAAGTCTGTGTCTGTTCCCACAACGACAACATTGTTGTCATCTTGAGCGATGTCAAGTGCAGTTTCGGCTATCAGTACATCAGCATCAGCCTCGGCCTGCTTGGACTGAATATTGATAGCAGATAGCTCCTGCATTAGAAGATCGATCAGTTGGGTTTTGTTCTTGGCATTTGCAAGGAAATCGGATTGGGGTGTGGTGGCTGGTAACTCGGGTGAGATATTGATATCAATGGAATACCTGTCTTTAGATCTATGGCCTTGTTCCAGGCCCTTTGTCGACATTGTACAAGCATAACCATCAAAAACAACCACGACGTTCGCCCCAAAATGTCTCACTAGATAATTGGAATATGATGTACATATGTCCTTATATGATGACTGTTTAGGCCATACAACTGCCCTCAATAAAAATCCACCATCTACAAAAAACAGAGAATGTTCTGGGATTTTAGTTTGCTCGGAACCGAATGTTTTGAGGATCTTACCGAGCGTGCTTTTCTGTGTCTTCCTCATTCCAGCAGAATCAAACAATGCTGGTGGTTTCGGGGCGAGTTCATATTTGAGATACTCTTCCATCTCTGCTTGTGACTGAATAACACATGTGATGCGGTTGAACAGAATTGTGGGGTCAATCACTACCTTACTTCCACGGACTTTGATGCTATTTGCCATCGATGCGAAAGACTTCACAGTGTCAACACGTCGTAGTTTGATGCTGTTGAACGTTTTGCTTACAACATTCGATACGCAACATTCACCAATTTTGCGAACTTGGTCACAGTTCACAGTTTCGTCGGCCACAAGCCCGGTCGCTATAGAGACTAATTGTAGTGGATCTCTATTCTGAAAGGGGGAATCACTCTGAGCCAGTTCAATAATTTGGTGATATCATTGGCATCAGTCAATTGTGAACTTTGACGGAGATCCCGATGTTGTTCGCCATGACCAGTGTGAACATGAACAAAATTTTCGAGAGCATTACATATCGGAAGGCAAAAAGGTAGTCCATGTACCCATTTCGCAACAGTGCTATCGGTTATTCCCCTGCCATGTGTGAGACCACCAGGGAGCTTGAACATTCTCATTAAACACTGCTCTATGGTCTGATCAGAATATATCCCGTCCCAGAATTTATCTGAGCGCCTTATGGTAAAGTAACCTTTCTCAGTGAACAACTTCAAATCATCCTGTTGCATTATTTCTGTTAGCTCATTCATCTGCTGCAAATAGAGATGAGAACTTTTTGCGTATGCAAAATGACCACCTGCGTGAAATACTGGAATCATATTGCGAACACAATATGTGTGGAGTTCCCAGTCGCCTGTGCGCTCTGCTCTCAAGAACAACTGGAGAAGACCTATTTGCTCGTAGTATTGTACCCAAAGCCTGTACAATACAAATTTGTTTATGAGTACACATCAAGGGCGTGCACACATTACATGCCAATGCATCTTGAGTGTAGGCGAGCACCACATTATGTGATTTAATCGAACATGGAAATTGAAACAATGATGCTATAATACGGTATTTGAATGAGAAAAGTCGATGCCATTTGAATTTGAGTTTAGGGGGTATGGTTAATATTTCACACGTTTCACCAGTTCATTATGGAATAAATGACTATTGTTATATATCATTATAAAGCCACTGCTTTTCTGCAATTTTTGATATATAATTTAACTCCCAAAGTAGTCGTAGATTTGATTTAATGGACGTTGTGTACCGTTGTGTGTATGAAAACAATAAATTTTTTTTCGTAATTTTGTACATTTTTGTGAATATTTCACCATTGAGTGTGAGGATTGGTACAAAGTTGGCATTTTCTGTTGGGGATATGTATTCTCAATATAATTCAGCACGATATTTATGATTCTCACCCTACTAAGGCGAATAAGAATGAGAAATATGGAGCTGGGTCGAATTTTTTTTTTTTTTTTTTTTTTCATCAAAAAAACGCTATAACTAAAAAAGCTCAACTCGGATTCGCGGGGACTTTTCACACTTTATCCGCAATGTGTGTCCCGGAAACATATAAAAAAATCAGCTTTCTCCGATTTTTTTCCTTACTTTCTCATTTTTATGTCTAATGTGCCTGGACTAAAAAAGTACACCTGCATACTTTTGCCCGCTTTTACTTCACGCACCCCCTGGACTTATTCCCATGTAAGTACAGTAACATGCAGTGCTGTGACACTATTAAATTGACACCTAGTAACAAAGTGATAACCATCACCCATGCCGTGTCATATATATTTCAGTGAATTCACATGTGTCTTCTGCCAGTAACAAGTTAGATTGTACATCTGCATTCTAATTTTGGGACATTTTTTGGTTTTATTTTGATCATCATTCTCACAATTACAGTGTTGGACAAAACAGGCCTGCTATCCTATAAAGTTTGTCAAAGGCCATATTTTTTTTGGACCATATCTCTTGATTTAAGCTGCCGATTCAATCAACCTATGCTTGCTAGTTGTCATGACAAAAGGTTGGAAACTTATTGACATGTTGTTTGACTTTTTAGGTCTATTTGGTGAGGGACCAGCAGACAGGCGAGAGCGTTTAAGACAGTTATTGGCACAGATTGGTGCTGATGCAATAAAAAAGAAAAGAAGGGATGCAATTGCTGCTAAGAAGAAGCAAGAAGCTGTAAGTTTACAAAATCGACTCTTATCACAAAGTTAACAACATATAACCATAATGGCTCCTGTTTGTAAGGTTAAGTAAGTGAGAACCACAACAAATCAGCAGCCTATCAAAGTGTTATGATTGGGTTGAACCTTTTTAACTCTGCTCAACCAAAGAGACCTATGTCTTTCAGCAAATCAATATAATATTCGTGTTTTTTGTGGGACTGCAGTGGCTCAGTGGTTATGGCATTGAACTTCAAACTGAAAGGTCTACGGTTATTGGTTATTACTCTTCTTCTCCTGATGCACGTAAGAAGTCTCAAAGGCTGTAGAATATCAAAATACATTGTAATTGAAATGGGAAAGAAGTATTAAGATACGTCGCATAACACCAGGCATGGCATTCCAGAAAGTATGGGGGGACAAATAAGTGCCCTTCTCCCGTTTACCAAGGAATGCAGTTATCTTTTTAAAGCTATTATTAGACTCTCGACCAACTCAGGTCCAAACCTGAGCTCAGGTTTGGGCCTGAGATGGCCAGGAGTGGGAATTTTCCTTGGAGAGCAGTAGCCATGCAGCTGGCTGTTGAAAGTGTCGTTAAAACCAAATAAATAAATAAATGCTAAATTTGAAAATTACGTTGGCAGATGCAGACGATTCATTAAGTAAATGGTTAACCAAATCATTAATGACTTTATCAGTACTATCAGACATGTTTGTAGACTAGATAATTAGGAATGACGATGTACCAAAGCTGTAGTTTTATGATTCCATCCCTCAGTTCCAACAATTGTGTTAATTTCTTAATATTTTCAAGGTGAATTAAATACTTTTTGACCGGCATATCTCTAACAGGAGAGTAAAAGCTGGCATGGAAATAAAAAGCTTACATCATAACCCATTAACATTATATGTTTTCAAATCTGCTGGTAACCTATAGGAAAAATGATTTGCGATGCTTTCCTGTCTTCTTCGTTTTTACTACACCAACCGTACTGTTAAGATTTTAACTGAATTTCCACCAAAATGAATAGCAACAACTAACACTCGATCTCGCTTTGGTGAGATAGTGTGTTAATTGTTACTATTTATTTGAGTTGAAATTCTGTAAAGCTGTAAACAGGGTACCCCTTAATTCAAATATGGATACATTGAGCTTCCTTTGTGTCGTGTTGGTTCAGAAAGATTGTGAAATCTGACTGGCAAAATTAGAAATTTAATATATGTTGTATTATTTTGTCATAACCTGTAGTGCATCCATGTATTTTATAATTGACGTAACTCCAACAGAACCTAATCGACCATTATCGGTTTATTTCCAGGCCTGTGAATGGATGTCACTTACATGAATGGTAGTCTCTGTGCAAACTCCCTGAAAAGTGTGTAAACAAACAGCCCATAACAGTGTCAAATTCCTTACAGAATTTGACTGGTGCTATGAGAACTTGGTTGAAGGGATCAAGAGTCTCACTTCTGCATTGTTTCCATTTTTTTAAATTGATTTTCTTCTCGAAATGCTTGACATTGTTTTTATTTGCTCAAAGAGTGAGTATATGAACTTAACTGTTACTCAAATATACTAAGAAAGACATGAATATATAATCAGTACAGACCTCCTAACTAAAATAACTCCACGCCTTTTTCAGGAAAATGTTACATGGTATCATGAAGGTTCTGAGAGTTTAAAAGAAGCGAGATACTGGTTAGCTGAATATTCTATACCACGGTAAAATCTTATTTCAATCACAGTTACATCAACTGCTCAGTGACCAATGATATAATCTGTGTCCTCTGGAATCCACACAGGGTTATAACTAGTGGAGTGTATAATTATTTTTCAAAGGTGATTTGTAAGATAAGTACTGTTTAGCTTAACTTGACAAAGTCAAGATAAGCTATTGCCATCACACGTGTGGAAGTCTGTGAGTCTGTTCACATTTTCTTTAGCACAAGCTACACCCCATAGTTCTTGTCTGATCATCACAAAATTTCATATGTAGGTTCGAGGTCATGTCTAGATGAGAACGTCCCCTTTTGGTTGCGATTGGTTAAACGTGACTGCTGCTTGGGCCTAAAACCAGAAAACTTTTAGCATAGTCTACAGGTTGCATTTATGAAGGGATTTCCTTGTAATTTGGTAGGATGACTCTGTGTAATGACTTGATGAGAATGCCCTATTTTGGTTACGTTCAGTCAACCGTGATAGACACTCAGGCATGTGACCTAGATTTGTTTAGCATAGTCTACAGATCATATTTATGAACCGATTTTATTGTAACTTGGAAGGATAACTTCTAGATTCCTTTAGCACTGCTTACAGGTTGTTTTTATGAAGGGATTTCATTGTAACTTGGTAGGATAACTTGGTATGATATCTAGATGAGACTCTCTTATTTTGGTCATGATCGGTAAACTGTAACCATGGAACCATAATGTGACCTAGATTCCTGTAGCAAAGTCTACAAGTTATATTCATGAAGGGATTTTATTGTAACTTGGTAGGATGACTCATTTTGGAATGATTATGCTGTAACTTGGTAACTACGGTTGACATACGTTAACTGTTAGGGCCACATCAACCCAGGTCTTAATTCTTTAGTACAGTCCACACCTCAAATTATTCTTATTGAAAACATAGCACATAGGGAACAGAAATTAACATAGTCTCAATTATCACAATTCTTGTCTTATTTCATAATCCTTTCATAAACATTGAACATTATGCTTTTCATCAAACACTATGCGCAGTCAAGTTAAGCTACAGTGTCATTGACACTTTCATAATTATGCATTATTGGTGTCTAAAGGAAGCATCCTTTTCATTTTGTACCAGTCAGCTGATCCAAGTTGGTCGCCAGTGGCCAATTCATTATGGCTTCCATGGTGGACATCTTGAATTGGGTTTCTGTCCAAAAACTAATGAATACTGACATGAATCGATTTCAGTTTTGGTTATGCATTATTGATGTCTGTGGAAGCTTCCTTTCGATTTTGGTCCAGCTAGCCTATTCAATACGGCCACTTTAAAAATCTTCTTCTCCAGATCCACCAGTCAGAATGCTTTCATATTTGGTATACAACATATCGGGGGAGGGGGAGGGGTCAGATTCAAGTTTGTTCAAATCAGGTCCCTGAGTTAGTATTTGGGCTCTCTATTGGAGCCCAAAGTTTAACTTTGTGCAATTTGAGGAAATGTCTTTAAAAATCTTCTTCACTTTCACCAGTCAGAATCCTTTCATATTTGGTATACAACATGTGTAGGGGGGTCAGATTCAATTTTGTTCAAATTGAGTCCCTGGGTTAATAATTGGGCTCCCTGTAGGAGCCCAAATTTTAACTTAGTGAAATATGAGGATCCACCAGTCACAATGCTTTCATATTTGGTATACAACATCTCTAGGGGGGTCGGATTCAAGTTTGTTCAAATCAGGTCCCTGAGTTAGTATTTGGGCTTTCTATTGGAGCCCAAAGTTTAACTTGGCGCAATTTGAGGAAATTTCTTTAAAAATATTCTTCTTCAGATCCATCTGTCAGAATCCTTTCATGTTTGGTATACAGCATCTATAGTGGGGTCAGATTCAAGTTTGTTCAAATTGGGTCCCTGAGTTAGTATTTGGGCTCTCAATTGGAGCCCAAAGTTTAACTTGGTGCAATTTGAGGAAATTTCTTTAAAAATCTTCTTCTTCAGATCCACCAGTCAGAATCCTTTCATGTTTGGTAATTGGTATACAACATCTGTAGGGGGGTGAGATTCAGGTTTGTTGAAATCGAGTCCCTGGGTTAATAATTGAGCTCCCTGCAGGAGCCCAAATTTTAACTTAGTGAAATATGAGGAAATTTCTTTAAAAATCTTCTTCACATCCACCAGTCAGAATGCTTTCATATTTGGTATACAACATCTTGGGGTGTGTGGGAGGGGGGGGGGGGCTTGGGGGAGTAGCAGATTCAAGTTTGTTTAAATCGGGTCCCTGAGTTAGTATTTGGGCTCTATATTGAAGCCCAAAGTTTAACTTGGTGCAATTTGAGGAAATTTCTTTAAAAATCTTTTTCTTCAGATCCACCATTCAGAATCCTTTCACGTTTGGTATACAACATCTATGGGGGGAGGAATGGTGGTGGGGGGTCAGATTCAAGTTTTTCAGAGCTCCATATTGGAGCTTGAATTTTAAGTTAGTGCAATATGAGGCAATTAGTTTAAAAATCTTCTTCTTCAGATTCACCAGTTAGAATCCTTTCATATTTGGTATACAACACTTCGAGGTAGATCTGCTTCAGGTTTGGTATACAACATTTATGGGGGGAGGAATGGTGGTGGGGGGTCAGATTCAAGTTTTTCAGGGCTCCATATTGGAGCTTGAATTTGAAGTTAGTGCAATATGAGGCAATTAGTTTAAAAATCTTCTTCTTCAGATTCACCAGTTAGAATCCTTTCATATTTGGTATACAACACTTTGAGGTGGATCTGCTTCAGGTTTGTTCAAATCAGTTACCTTTATAAATATTTGGGCTCCCTATAGGAGCCCAAATATCAACTTAGTGCAATATGAGGATTTTTTTTTTAAAATTCTTCTTTAGACCCTGTGGTCAGAATGCTTTCATATTGGTATACAACATCTCTAGGAGGGTAAGTTCAAGTTTGTTCAATCCTAGTCCCTGGGTTGATATTTGGGCTCTCTTTGGGAGCCGAAATTTTAACTTAGTGCAATAAATTTTAACTCAGTACAATGTAAAGAAATTTCTTTAAAAATCTTCTTCTTCAGCTCCACCAGTCAGAATCCTTTCATATTTGGTATACAACATCTCTTGGTGGGTAAGATTCAAGTTTGTTCATTTCTGGTCTCTGGGTTATTAATTTGGGCCATGTATAGGAACGTGAATTTTAACTATGTGCAATATGAGGGAATTTCTTTTAAATTCTTCTTCTCCAGATCCACCAATCAGGATCCTTCCACATTTGGTATACAGCATCTCCAGGTGGGTCAGATTCAAGTTTGTTCAAATCAGGTCCGTGGGTTAATATTTTGGCTCCCTATTTGAGCCCAAAATATAACTTAATGCAATGTAAGGTGATTTTTTTAATAACCTTCTTCTTCAGACCCACCAGTCAGAATTCTTTCATATTTGGTATATGACATCTCAAGAGGATCAGGTTCAAGTTTGTTCAATTTGAGTCCCTGGCTTAATATTTGGGCTCTATGGGTGGGTGTGGGGGAGGGGAGGGGGGTGTTGCAGGGGGAGCATGTTCGGTTCAGATTTGTTCAAATCCATTCTTTAGTGTTTTTCCATAAAATTTGCCTCTCATGACTTCATTCCTTTGTAGTGTTTATGAACCATGTCTAACTGAATATGACCCCAAGTACTTCTTTGGACCCCTTTGGCAGGTGAACCCTTGGGGCCTCTTGTTATTCTTATGCCCCTGAAAAAATTTTCGGGGGCATATAGTGTTTGTCATTTCCGTCCATCTGTCTGTTTGTCAGGAAGATTTTCGTGTCTGCTCCATAACTCTGAGATGCTTCATAGGATTTTGTTGTAACTTGGCATACATGTTGCTTATGGGGAGATGATGTATTACGCACAAATTTTGTTGTTTGTTTGATGGAGGTCAAGATCACAGATCAAGGTCATAGTCTGGGGGCATCCGTGGCTGGGTGGTCACTTAGTCTTGTTTAATTATGCATTGTTGGTGTCTAGAGGAAGCTTCCTTTTCATTTTGGACCAGTCAGCTGAACCAAGATGTCTGCCAGTGGCCAATTCATTATGGCTTCCATGCCAGCCATCTTGAATTTGCTTTCCATCCAATAAATAATGAATACTGACTCGAATCAATTTTAATTTTTGGTTATGCATTACTGATGTCTAGAGGAAGCTTCCTTTTGATTTTAGATCAGCTGTCAATTCAAAATGGTGGCCATATTGAATTTGGTTTCTGTCCAATAACTAATGAATGTTGACTGAAATCAATTTTTTTTTTTAGATGCTTTATTGGTATCTAGAGGAAGATTCCTTTTGATTTGGTTATGCCCCCGAGAGACTTACCTGCCCTTTTATGACACCGTCGGGGGCATATGCCAAGCTTTGCGTTGCTCTTGTTTTTCATTGCTTCAGTACCCTAATGATGCTATTTACAGAGCGCCACTCCTTTTTCAAGAATATACCTGCTGCATCTTATTAATTTATTTATTGGGGTTTAATGGCACATTCGACAACCAGCTTCACCTTGTGACGAACAGTTTTACCCAGAGAGAACCACTTTGCAATGGTGATCAACTGTCATGTTCCCCAACATACTAACTCCACACAAGCAGGGTTAGCATTGCAAAGCCTTCTTCACTCAAGGGGCAAAATACACCACCACCCATGGTATTCTGTAGTTTATGAGGCCAAAAACATAAAACAAACCAAGAACATGAACTTTTGATGGCAAAGAAATAATTACAAAAATAAAAAATAAAAAAAAACGCCGACCCACGTGCAATTTTTAGCTCATCTTGACAAAGTCAAGCTGAGCTATTGCTGTCACTTCTCATCCATTTTGCACACGTACAACGGCATTTGAACTTAGTTTTTAGTCAGACCTCAATATTTCCCTTTGGCACACCCTACAGGGCACATTTATAATCGGATATCTTTGAAACCTGATATTCTTATTTGGGGTAACCTCTAGATGGGAGCTATCGATTTTCTTCCATTCACAGCAAAAAATGTTGCCGCTGACAATGGCCTTTAAACTTAGTTTAGTCAGGCATCAATATATTCCTTTGGCACACCCTACAGGGTACATTTATGATCAGATCAGTTTGAAACTTGGTATGCTTGTTTGGGGTTACCTCTAGATGGGAGTATTCGATTATCTTCTATTTCCATCAAAAAATGTTGCAGCTGGCAATGACCTTTGATGAACTAACTGCCCTTATGCATCACTATTTCCCTTTGGCACACCCTGCAGGGCACATTTATAATCGGATCAATTTGAAACTTGGTAACCTCTAGATGGTGGCTATCGATTTTCTTCCATTTCTGTCAAAAATGTTGCCGCAGGCAATGGCCTTTGAACTTAGTTTAGTCAAACCTCAATATTTTCCTTTGGCACACCCTTCAGGGCACATTTGTAATTGGATTTCTTTGAAACCGGGTATGCTTATTTGGGGTGACCTCTAGATGGGAGCTATTGATTTTCTTCCATTTCCGGCTAAAAATGTTGATGCCGGCAACAAGCTTTGAACTTAGTTTAGTCAGGAATCAATATATTCCTTTGGCAAACCCTACAGGACACACTTATGATCAGATCGTTTTGAAACTTAGTATTTTTATACTGTACCAATGACCCAGACTTAGCTGGTGCTAACTCTAACAAAACCAGGGCCAAACACAAATTTTGCCCCCCCAATCCCCAAAATTTGCATCTAAAACCATAAGAAATCATGTCCTATAGGACCTCCATACTTTGCCCCTACTGCGCATGTGCAGTGTCAAGGACGTTCCGAAATTGGCGCCAATTATCATTCTCTGTTTGGCCCTTCATCAGTCAACATCTCACTGATCTTTGTTCTTGTAAATCTCAGTTTAAAGGATGCCAGACACGTAATTATTGGAGAAATGGTGATTCTAAGGAGGATATAGAAAGAGGAGAGGAAAAAGGAGTGACAAAAAATAATCAGGGCTGTACTTAAAATTTTTTATGAAATTATGTTAAGTTGCCTATTTTCGAGGCATGGGCCTCTTGTTGTCATTCTTGCTAAAAAGTTGCACTGCTTATTCAGTGTTTCATCTCCCCTGGTCTTCTAAGTCCCCCCTTGCAATTCTCCCATGCTTTTGGCATATTTTTGAGAAAGATCATTTCTAAAATTCTCTTGGGAGAGTTGCTTGGTTACAGAATGTTTTCTGTTATTTTCCCCATAGTTACGTTTTCACCCATGGGTGTATAAACGTTGTGTTCTGCATCTTCCATCTGATGTTCTGCAGATTCTCCCCTGGGAGTCTCTGTCTTGCATCAGATAGAGTGTAATTTTGATGACTGATTTCGGGCCAGTTTTTTCAGTGCCTGGAGTCATGTTTTCTGGTGTTTTACACTGTTTGTTTACATTGGCAACAGTCTCTTTTGAGGGCGGCTGTTTGCCTTTGGTATAGTTTATCTCACTATAAGATACATTTCTATTATCTGTAAGTGTTGCATTAATTATTTAATATAAATTGAAAATTTTTGACCACACTTAGCCATCGGATCCATCGGGGCTCAACGTTACTTTTCAGAAACTTGGGCTTCGCTGAAAAAATATTTTTCGAAAATTATTTTGATTTGCAATTGTTTTTTCATTATTAATGGATCATGTTATTATGTATCTTTGTGTCAGGGTTTTGTGCGAGTAACTAGGACTTGTTGTTGACTTTTCACAATGAAAGGATATTGTTCAAATTGTAATAGGAAGAAATCTTCCTCTGACTTTCATGATCATTGTATTAATTGTAGTCAGTGTTCTCACACTAATCCCTGTTCTATATGTCAATATTGGGATGACAAACATTGGAAACGTGTGTCACGGTATGTTGTTACTGGAGAAAGGGCTATGCCGGCTCTTTCTCCGCAAGGTTTCTTCGGCGATCAGGTCACACCATCCGGTAGCCAGGGACACGAGGCCGATGGACTCCGGACGTTCGCATAGAAAAAGTATGCGGGAGCCATCAGATGCGGAGCTGCCCTCGGCGAAGCAGCGAAAGACTGCACCTCCGCAGGCCTCGATGCCGGACGTACTTGTGCAGATAGCACAACTTATCGCAGCATCCCAGCAGCCGACAGAAACGGTGTCGGATCGGGAATTATCCGATGGCGCTGGGTCGGTACGCTCCGCCGAAGCATCGGGGGCGGACGACCGGGAGCATCATGAGGTCCGACCGGATGGTGAAAGGGATACGGATGACTTGGAGCTATCCCTTTCGGAACAACATAAAGCTGCCGTGGACTTCATCCGGCACTTTCTCCCTCAAGTTGTTCCGTCGGGCCAGACTGCTGCGGTTCCGGACAAGAGGATTATAGCGTCATTGAACTCTGAATTTTTTGAGCGGTTCAGGGACATCGCTCCCGAGTTTCCGTCTCAGTCCAATAATGTTGCAAGAACATTTGAATTATTGAACGACGCTATATTTAAACTTGCTTCCAAAACGGGGAAAGCAGGTTTCTTGTCCGCCAATACTCTCAACCTGCCTTTCATTAATGCAAGGAATAAATTCGACACGGCAGGACAGGGTATTCCGAGAGTTCCTCTGCGTATGGATGACGAGGCGGAAGACTTAGAGCTATCATTACCGTCGTCGGCGTCTATTCCAACCGCGGTGTTGGAAACAGCTATTTCGTCTAACAGAGCCAGTTTAGATGCCTTATCTTACGCAGATCACCTTACTAAGGTGTTATCACTGCGCCTTCAAGGGAAAGAATTTCAGGATATACAATCCTCTTTAAGACTTCTTTCAAGGGCAGTAGCTTATTCCATGTGTAACTCCGCCCTTTCAGTAGCAAACCTGGAGTTGGTTAGACGTGACGCAGCCCTAGCTACATCCACACTCGTGGATTCTAAGGTGAAGAACTCTCTCAGAGTCGCTTCGGTCTCCGGAGAACTTCTCTTTGACGGCAGGCTTTCTGCAATTTATGATAAAATTACAAAGAAAGCTTCGGATTCTCTGTTGTTCAAATCTGCTTCTAAGAAGTCGGATACAGCAGACAAGAATAAGACAGGCACTTCTGGGTCTAATGCGCCCAAGAGAGGTTCCTATAGAGGTTCCGGTGCGTCCTCTTGGTCTTATTCGAGAGACCGTCAAGGTAGCGACTCACATTCGGGACGTCCTTCGGGCTGGGACAACCGGTCGGACGCCCCGAGGTCGACGGGACGAGGTGCGGGTCGTGGAGGACGTGATTTCTCCTACCGCAGGCCTCGCAGGTCCAGGAGGTGATGGCTTAAACCTCTATCGCGTACCGGTTGGCGGAAGGTTGTCGAGCTTTTCACAAGAATGGGCGTCGATTACGGACGACCCTTGGGTGAGAGGAGTGACTTCGGAAGGTCTAAAGATATCCTTCAAACGAAAGCCTCCATTAACTCGAAGTCCAAAATGGACTCAACTTCCGTCAAATCCGCAGAAAAGGGACGCTCTATTATCAGAGGTGCAGTCTCTTTTAATGAAGAACGCGGTAGAGGTCGTAGAAAACCAGGAGACTCCGGGATTCTACAGCCATCTGTTTCTGGTTCCGAAACCAGACGGCTCGTTCCGTCCAGTCATAGATTTGAACTGGATAAACAAGCTGATCGTCGCTCCGAAGTTTTATATGGAGACGATTCGGTCGGTCAGAGCGATGTGCTTCGGATTGAATCCAGCACCCTGGGCTTTCACTCGGGTAATGAACTCGGTAATGATCTATTTCTGAGCTCATTCGTCTGCGGTAACGTCGGCCTACCTGGACGACATTCTTCAGAGGTACGGCAACGAGTTAACGCTTCAGAACGATGTTCAGAATCTACTTCTATTGCTCCGACGTCTCGGTTTTATAGTAAACGAGGAGTAGTCGGATCTGGTGCCGTCCAAGTCATTCACACATCTGGGAATGAGCTTCGAGACGCACAACAATCTCGTTCGTCTGCCGTTAACCAGAGCGAAATTAGTCAGTTGTTACGCTCGCTATTGTCTGCACGCAGACAAAGTCACAGCGAGAGAATTTATGAGACTGATAGGTCTGTGCGCAGCCGCTGCGGATCTCATTCCGATGGGGCGGTTACGCATGCGTCCTCTCCAAATTTTCTTGACTCAGAATTGGAGTGTGAAATTCATTCGCTCGACATAGACGTTCTCTTGTCAGATCAAGTGAAACAAGAGATTCAGACTTGGGTAAACATTCAGTGGTTAACTCAGGGAGTTCCGCTGCAGTTGCCGGATCCGAGTTTTACCATTATGACGGATGCCAGTCAAACAGGTTGGGGTGCATCATTGATCCCAACGGATTCGAGATGCCAGGGTCTTTGGGATCCGCAATTCCTGGGCAAGCACATAAACATCAAGGAAATGATGTCAATTTGGCTTGCGTTACGTCATTGGATGGACATTATTCACAATGCTCATGTCCAAATCCTATCCGACAATACAACAGTAGTGGCGTATATACGGAATCAGGGAGGCACTCATTCAGTTCCGTTGTTCAATCTAACGGGAAAGAATCCTTCTGTTTGCGCTAGAACATCAGGTTCTTCTTTCGGTCCGTCACATACCGGGTCGTCTGAATGTACTAGCAGACTCCCTTTCACGAAAGGGTCGCTTGTTGCCGTCGGTGTGGACTCTCAACAAACAAGTATTCAATCAGATTTGCTACCAATGGGAACGGCCAATGATAGACTTATTTGCGACACATCTCAACAATCAGTTGCAGACGTATGTGTCTCCGTGTCCGGATCCAAGAGCATTTGCAGTAGACGCTCTGTCGATCCCTTGGGACGGAATGATAGGATATGTGTATCCTCCAGCGCCGTTAATTCAGCAAGTATTGCTAAAGATAAAACAATCTCAATGCAAGATTCTGTTGGTAGCATCTCTGTCTCCACAGAGACCGTGGATAAATCTACTCAGGTGTCTGTTGTGGGACCTACCGCGAAAGCTTCCTCCACGGGAGGATCTTCTTTCGCAGGAGAAATCGCGTCAACTCCATCACAACCCGCAAGGTCTCAACCTTCACGTTTTTCCGTTGTGCGGTCCTTCTTGCATGGCAAGCACTTTACAGGACGAGCAGTGGACGCGATTTCTAACTGTAGGAGGACCTCCTCTTCGCTAAACTATGCGGCTAAGTGGAAGGTTTTTCGTCGTTGGTGTAGGGATCATTCTGTAGATATATTCGATCCCTCTATACCAGACATTGCAAACTTTCTAGTATACTTGTTTGACGAAATCAAACTGCAGCCTGTTACTATAAAGGGTTATAGATCTGTGTTATCTGATACCTATGCACATCATGGTAGTTTACAAATTGGATCTAATGTCTCTTTATCGAAGTTGGTTAGAAACTTTTCGATAAATAGACCCAGAACTCTTAGATTAATTCCTAAGTGGAATTTAGCTTGGGTTCTCCTTAAATTGAAGGAAAAGCCATTTGAACCTCTTGGGACAGTAGATTTCAAATTCTTATCTTATAAGACAGCTTTTCTCTTAGGCGGGGATGGCCCTCCCAGGAGTTGGGAACTCTTGCCTCCCCGCTGAGTACATAGCGCTGATCAGGCACTGCCAGTAAGAATGATAATTGGCGCCAATTTCGGAACGTCCTTGACACTGCGCATGCGCAGTAGGGGCGAAGTATGGAGGTCCTATAGGACATGATTTCTTTTGGTTTTAGATGCAAATTTTGGGGATTGGGGGGCAAAATTTGTGTTTGGCCCTGGTTTTGTTAGAGTTAGCACCAGCTAAGTCTGGGTCATTGGTAAGTGTAAAAAATATATAAATTACTATAAATTTTTTAACATTCTTGTTTGGGGTTACCTCTAGATGGGAGCTATCGATTATCTTCCATTTCCGTCAAAAAATGTTGCCGTTGGCAATGACCTTTGATGAACTTAGTGCACTTATGTATCAATATTTCCCTTTGGCACACCCTGCAGGGCACATTTATAATCGGATCTATTTGAAACTTGGTATGTTTGTTTGGGGTGACCTCTAGATGGGAGCTATCGATTTTCTTCCATTTCGGTAAAAACAATTTGCCACTGGCAACAGCCTTTGATCTTAGTTTAGTCAGACCTTTGGCACACCCTGCAGGGCACATTTATGATCAGATCGGTTTGAACCTTGGTATGCTTGTTTGGAGTTACCTCTAGATGGGAGCTATCGATTATCTTCCATTCCCATCAAAAAGTTTTGCCGGTAGGAAAAATGTTGCCGCTGGCAGTGACCTTCAATGAACTTAGTGCCCTTATGCATCAATATTTCACTTTGGCACACTCAGCAGGGCACTTTTATAATCAGATAATTTGAAACTTGGTATGCTTGTTTGGAATGACCTCTAAATGGGAACATCCATTTCCGGCAAAAAATGTTGTTGCTAGCAATGACCTTTGAACATAGTTTAGTCAGCCATCAGTATATTCCTTTGGTATGCCCGACAGGACACATTTATGATCAAATCAGTTTGTAACTTTTTATGCTTATTTGGGTTTACCTCCAGATTGGAGCTATCGATTATCTTCCATTTCCACAAAAAAATATTGCTGCTGGCAACGAACAATGTTTCCCATTCACACACCCTGCAGGGCACATTTATGATCGGATTGCTTTGAAACTTGGTATGTTTGTTCAGGGTGACCTCTAGACGGGAACTGTCAATTTTCTTCCATTTCCATCAAAAATAGCAATGGCAACGACCATTGAGCTTAGTATAGTCAGGCTTCAGTATATTGTTCTGGCATGCCCTACAGGGCACATTTATGATAGGATCGCTTGAAACTTTGTATGCATGTTCTGGATGTTAGCTGTTGATTTCTTTTCATTTCCATAAAAAATCATTTACCGTAGGATTATTTTTGGACTTGGAGTGCTCATTAGGAGAAACCTCTACATGTAGATTCATTTCTGTGAAAAAAGTTGCCGTTTACAATGAGCTCCAAACTTACTGCTTTTTGTGTATCAACATTCTTCCTTTAGCCAACCTTACAGTTTACATTTAAGACGCATGGATTTCTCTGACATTGGCACACACAGTGTTGTTATGTTGAAGTTTCACCAAATAACATTGGAACCAATGATCTTCAAATTTACCATTTCAAGTTTGTCAAGTTGAGGTACAGTGTCATTGATGCTTTCATTAAAAAAAATGGCCTTAGAAACAGAATATCTGCTTTGTGGGGCCTAACCACTGTGTTAGAACTTGAGATTTCTGTAAGTAGTAGAACAACAACACCTCATTTCTACTGATAATTTCAGTATGTTTTTTTTTCAGTGCCAAATCTCGAGTCAAAGAACAGAAGAATATAAAATGGATGTCCACAGCCCAGCGCAATGCTAAATTACAAGATTTACAAAAAAGAGTTCGAGTAAGTTTACGCAGGTTGAATTTTGGATTTTCAAAACTTTTAACAGATTAGGTTGTTAAGTATTACCTTGCTGTCATGAATATTCTTTTCGCCAAAAGGGAATGGCAGGAAGACAGCCTTTTAGGCTATGTCATTTCTTTGCAGCGTCTTCATCTGTAACCTGTCTTATTGTTATCTTGTATATTTATATGCTGCAAAATAAAATCAATCAATCAATCAATCATCCTGATATTCTCTAACATCAAACTCATTGATAATTTGATGGTTTTAATTGCAATATTTGTGAATTATTCTTGCAGGGGCCTGATTTTTCAGTTTTTTTATCTGATTACAGTTTTGTTTTCTTACCAAATTACATATTTTTATTTCTTTAAATTTACATGAAAATTTCATGTAAATTCAAAGAAATAAAATGCAACCAAAAGTTTTATTTCTACAGGACTTCCGTTATATGGGGACTTAAAGCTCCATTTTGAAATCTTTCCACCTTGCAAACATGATTTCAGTTTTTTTCTTCTGTTCCCAATCATGCTCCTGTTCTCATTCAGTTAATTTTTAATTAGCACTTAATTTTTATCTTAGCAAAGCTTGATCTATAGTGTGATGATTTGTTTAACCCTTTACCTTTACTTAACAAATCGGCTGCATCCACCTATATGTAATTTACAAATTAAGCAGTGGGAATTTTTTTTTTTTTATATATATATATTGCGTGCATTGGGTAACTGTTTGTACAAAGAGTTGTTTTTCCAGCATCTCCCTTGTCATTAAAATTCTGCCAAAAATGTTTTGTTTTTTTCTACCTGTTTAATTTTCCACTGGTTGAAATTTATTCCGACTAAAGCCATTTCCTTTCAAATAATGATGTGTAAAAAATATGATGGAAATGCTGACATGTAAAAATAGCTGTCGAATAATGACTAATGATTTCCAGGAGAGTAAACATTTCAGATTTCTAAGACAGTTCAAACCATTGTCAGGGGAGTTGCGGAATGGGGGAGCGTTTCTCCCTAATTAAAAAAATTCATGACAAATTGCCTGATAAAATAATAAATATTTTTGATAGAACTATTTATTAAATAATGCATCTTTATACTGCACGTTTTTGCTGTAAACAATGATCATGTATTTGATGATTTTTTTTTTGCAATGAAAAAATTGTAAAAGCTCTCCAAAACCTATTTACATCTGCACACCAGGTTAACATCACGCTCTCCAAAACCTATTTACATCTGCACACAGGTTAACATCACTTAATCAATGTATTAACACTTAAAAGTGATGAAAAATGAATGAATCCCATGTGTAATTGTTTTTCAGACAATCAGTAATGAATGCAGCCAGATTGGAGATAACAGACCCTTGTCATTTTGTCAGTTTAGTCCAAATGGGAAAATGTTGGTAGTTTCTTCTTGGTGAGTAATGAAAACATAGACAAAATTTGTACAGTTGAGAACCACTTAATTAGATATCTCTTAATTGAATAACCCTGCTAATTGAATATAACTTCCAAACACAAAAACCACCCTCCTTACCTTCATCAAATTTGACCTGTTAATTGTATACAGGTTATAAAGCAACTTCTGTTAATTGAATAAAGTCTTGAACTATGTCAGGAAATAACCCTGACAATCACCAAATTGCAGACCTACTTGATCTTAGTGCATCCAATACAGGGATTTTTTTCATCTATTGGGGTCTAATGACACTTTATAGAGCCAGGGTCTCCTCGTGTCGGACAGTTTTATGGGTGGAGGAAGCTGGACTATTCAGAGAGAACCACCAAGCAGTGGCAAGCTACTGTCAGACTCCCCAGTATACTAACTCTGCACAAACAGTGTTAGTATTGGCTGAAGGCAAGTGCACCATCCATATGCAATGCACCTTAGTATACAGCGTCACTATGCCCCCACATAGCGCAGGTATTTAATCTAGAATATCTTGTTTGACAGTACTCCATGAGCTCTGTCAAACAAGGTATAATAGAGTAAATGCTTAGTTTATCTCTAGAATACAGGAGAAATGATGCAATCCCTGTTCATTGCATACTTCGTGAAATGTTGCAATCCCTGTTCATTGCATACTTCCTGAATATTCCTGTTAGTTGAATAATTTTCATTGGCAAAGTGGCTATTCAATTAACAAGTTTGTACTGTATTGAACTTCACAAAAATAATTTTTGGCTCAACTTGACACGTACTCCCACTGCACAGGTCACATTTATGATCGGATCACTTCGAAACTTGGTATGCTTCTTTGGGGTGACCTCTAGATGGCAGCTATCGATCTTCTTTCATTTCCACCAAAAATAGTTTACCTTTGATGAGCTTAGTGCAGTTATGCATCAGTATTTCCCTTTGGCACACCTTGTAGGGCACATTTATGATCGGATTGCTTTGAGACTTGAAAAGCTCATTTGGGGTGACCTCTAGATGGGAGCTATTGACTTTCTTCCATTTCCATCAAAAAATGTTGACGACAGACCTTTGAACTTAGTTTAGTTAGGCATCAACATTTCCCTTTAGCACACCACACAGGTCGCATTTATGATCGGATCACTTTGAAACCTGGTATGCTTGTTTGGGATAATCTCTAGATGGAGCTATCAATCTTTTCCCATTTCCATTAAAAATGTTGTTGTGAGCAACAACCTTTGAACTTAGTTCAGTCAGGCATCAATATTTCCCTTTGGCACACCATGCAGGGCACATTTATGATTGGATCACTTTGAAACTTGGTATACATGTTTGGGGTAACCTCTAAATCTGAGCTATCTATTTTCTTCCATTTTTGTCAAAAAACGTTGCTGTCAGCAGTGACCTTTAAGTTCAGTGCATTTCTACATCACCATATTTCTTTGGCTTGCCCTACAGGGCATATTTATGAATGGATTGCTTTGAAATATGGTTCAAGTTCATAAAAAAAACATTGCCATAGCAACGGTCTATTCATTTGGCACGCTCAAAAGGTAAGTTTATGAATAGATTGCTTTGAAACTTGGTATGTGTGTTCAGGGTGACCTCTAAATGGGAGTTATTGATTTTCAATCAAAAAAATGTTGTTAGTGCCAACCTTTAAAGTTAGTTCATTTGTGCAGCAACTTATCCCTTTTGCATTCCCTACATGGCATATTTATGAATTTCCATCAGAAAAGTAAAAAAAACAAAAAAAACATAGCCGCTAGCAATGGCCTTCAAACTTAGTACATTTGTGCATTTACATCTTCCTTTGGCGCGCCTCAGAGGGCGCATTCATTATTGAGTTGTTTTAAAACTTGGCATGCTTATTCAGGGTGACCATGATAGGAGCTATCGATTTACTTTTCATTTTCATCAAAAACTGTTGCTGTTGGCAACAACCTTTGAATTTAGTGCATTTGTGCATCAGCATTATTCTTTAACATGGCCTACAGGGTGCATTTATCATCGGATTGTTTTTGAACTTGATGTGCTGATCAGGCGAGACCTATCGATTAGCATTCATTCAAAGTTGCCATTTACAATAACCTCTGAACTTACTGCATTTGAGTATCAGCATTCTTCCTTTAGCCAGCCATAGAGTTTACATTTAAAAATGCATGGATTGCTCTGATGTTGTGTGCACCCGATGCTGTTATATTGAAGTTTCACCAAATAACATTGGAATCAATGATCTTCAATTTTGCTATTTCACTTATAACTCATCCAGTTCAAGATTGTCAAGTTGAGCTACAGTGTCATTGACACTTTCATTTTCCAATTGTTTGCGAAATATTCCCGACGGGTACCTTGGGAAGTGATGCAGTGCTTATTTACTTTTTATTTTCATTATTTACTAGATTTGCTGGTAAAACAGGACTCGGTAACCAACGCCATGGATGGACGTCCTCAGAAGTGTACAACATGGGTATAAATACAGGGCTTTTCAGTACTTAGATTTCAATACCAGTGATGATATCCAAAACAATATTGCAATATACTGATATATCTGCAAACATTTTTGTTCAAAAACATGTGGTATTTTTCGATTTACATACTTCAAATCTAAAAACTAATTCTCAGATTTCCTTACACATTGTGGTTGATGTTTACGTTCATTGTTGGAAAATTTGGGTTAATTCTTAGATTGGAACATCATATAAATGAGAAAGAATGCCAATTTAATGATGGACATTAAAATTTGATGATACAGTGGAACTCTGTTAACTGAATAGCCACTTTGCCAATGAAAATTATTCAATTAACAGGAGTACCGGTATTCAATTAACAGGGATGGTGTCACTTTCCTGCATTCTAGATAAAAACTTAGCATTTATTCTATTTTTTGTTGTTTGACAGAGCTCCATGAGCTCTGTCAAACAAGGTATAATATATTAAATTCCTGTACTGGATGTTCTGAGGCCAAAATAGGTCTAAATACAAAGGAAAACTGGGG
Source organism: Pictodentalium vernedei (assembly GCA_031216915.1). NCBI lineage: Eukaryota > Metazoa > Mollusca > Scaphopoda > Dentaliida > Dentaliidae > Pictodentalium > Pictodentalium vernedei. The sequence goes on along the minus strand of CM062291.1, from coordinate 110,242,030 downwards.
AGAGCCAGGTGCACTACCAGTTAACTGAATAACCCTGTTAATTGCAAATAACAGAGAGATAGAATCATTTAACATATGTTTGTTGTAAATTTGGCCTTTTAGTTGAATATAGGATACAGAGAAAATTACTGTTTACCCTCTGCACTCTAATGTCAAAATATCAGAATTTCAAGCCACAAGTTTTATCCAAAATGCAAGTAAGAATATAATCAAATCTTTTGTGGTATTAAGAGAAAAAATTGGGGCTCGAAAGTTAGGTATTTTGACATCAGAGTGCGGTGGGTTGATTAATAAATTTATTGAATAAACATTTTGTGATCTATTTAAGAACTACTATGACAGTCACTCATACTGAGTTTTCAATGTTATTGACCTCTTTGGTCTCAGTAATACAATTTAGCCCCCGTGGGAAACCCAAGAAGTGAAGCAGAACTTGGTTAATGTAGTAAGCAAGCTCTGTTTTGCTGGTAAAATGGATCTAATCACCAATGCCTTGGGCAGAAGTTCTCTAAAATGGGCAACATGGGTATAAACATTTGGCTGGACTTGACTTTATTCCCATGTTGCAGTCATGATTATCCATTGTGTTGAAATATGTAACCTTAACCCTTAGTGGCATGGACAGTTGTCCTGAATTCACACCTGACCACAGCCTGTACACATGCAGTGGCTTAACTGTGATTTTTAGTCCAGTCTTGGCAAGATTTTACTAGAAATCACTGCCTGTGCGATTTGTTTATTGACAGCAGGACCTACCCATGATGGCATGTTAAGGGCACGTGTACTGAGCTCTTAAAAATCGGAAAGCATCAATAAATAAATACATCAAATTTAGCATTTATTCTATTACAGCTTTCATGGTGGTCCTTGAAAATCTTGAATTGAAAATGGTTATTTTCAAGGGCTTGAAAGAACTTGAAATTTGTGAATTAGCCTTGAAAGTCCTTGATTTTTTTAGGATTCTTCAAAGTTTTAACTTATACAAGCCTTGAAAATAAGAGAAAATTGATAGAATATGAAGCATTATCAAGACTTATGCCCCGTAGGAACCCCAGGAAGTGAAGCAGTGCATGTTTACTTTGGTAAACAAGCTATGTTTCACTGGTAAAATAAAAGCTGGTAACCAGTGCCCATGATAGAAGTCCTCTAAAATGGTAAACATGGATATAAACGAATGGCTACACTTGACTTTATATCCATGTTGTGGTCATGATTAGCCCATGTGCAGAAATATGTGACCTTGAACATTAATAAATAATAATAAATAATCAAGACTTATGGCCTAGCAGTTGTATTTAGGGGAGTGTCATCTGCATGAATAGGCAGATGACACTTGACTAAAACAACTGCCCAAGTTATAAATTTTTCTTGTGTGCAGTAAGCCAGACGTGAGTAAGAGTCCCTGCTGTACAACATCGAAGATAAGCAGTCTCGAGTTTTGGCTTCTAGGCGTTAACTAATGTCTGTATTCTTAATCAGAAGTCTTAAAAGCTATATGTTTATAGCCTGGAATAGTGGAAAAAAATTGTCCAAAAAGTCCTTGAAAATAGCTTGAAGGGGTCCTTTAAAGTCCTTAAATTAATCTAATCCTTAAGACAGTAAAACCTGCATTATGTCTTATTTGACAGATCTCATAGAGCTCTGTCAAACAAGATAAATACAGATTATTACCATTATGTGGATGTACAAAATATGTATCCGAGTCGAACTCTGGGTTCTAAGGGCAGATCACGCCGAGTCGAAGACGAGTCGTGATCTACCCTTAGAACTCTGAGCGAGACTTGGATACATATTTTGTACATCCACATAATGGTAATAATCATTTTATCTTAAAATATATTGGGGATAAGTCAAGAATGTAGACGAATATATAACAAACTATTTATTCGTACTGATGAACAAAAAGAAAAACAATGGAACTCCCGCGAAAGGAACATGCCTGTATCCAACCCCTTGATACAAACATCTGTATCAGGGGGTTGTATACAGGACATTTGGGGGCGCGGTGGCTCAGTAGGTAGAGGTGCAGGCTGCAAGCCGAGAGATCCTCGGTTCGAATCCCAACCGCGTTGTGTCTTTGGGCAAGACACTTCACCCCCATTGCCCATGTGGGAGCACAATGATGTCGTGTACTAAGGCGTACTGCACGTCGATGTCTTCAACCAATCTAACCCTGCCTGTGCTGCAGTGCAGAGTTACGATGTTGGGGAGCTGGCAGCTGCTCATCGTTGCTCGGTGGTTCTCTCCGGGTACTCCGGCTTCCTCCACCCGTAAAACTGTCACAGTCATGATTAGCCATTGTGCATAAATATGTGACCTTAAACATCAATAAATAAATAAGTACATACAGGACATTTGTGGAGTTAATACAGACAAAATACACTTGGCACATCTGGACACTAATCACTGACTGGATCAGGCTTGATCTGTTCAGAAAAAGTGTCTCACTCCACACATTCTTCATATAACTGTAATCACAATGTTGAGGTCACAGTTGAATACTATCAGAATTGGTGTGGGTCACTGCTGTTTAAGCTGAGATCATAGTCCTTGGAGCTTAGGGGAAAATTATCATCAAAGACAGTGAAAAGAAGTGCCAAATATGTAATTTAGGAGTCGTGGAGACACTTTCTATTGGAATGTCCAAAATATCAGTCCAACAGAATAAGGGAGTATATTGGGGAAGTGGGATGGGGGAATGAAGTATATATGGATATTGAGTGACGCAAAGAAGTGGGTTGGTGTGTTTAGAAAGTTTGAGAGGAGGGTGGGGGGTATGGGATTTCATCAAACAGGTTGCTTACAGATAGATGTTGGGAGGAGAGAACAGGCTTGGGGAGAGGGAGGAATTTGGGAGACAGGGTTAATCAAGGCCTTCTCACATGAGAACCGCAATAAAGTGTTAATTAGCTGACTTCTGGATATCTGATATTGTAAATCAGAAACTAATTCTTTTTTTGAATTAGTTAACTGGTTGAGTGCTAGGAGGCACTATCCTGGACTTCAAAAAAAACCCGAGGGTACCAGAGCAAATGCAAATATTTTCCCTGCTCATGTTTCATATTCAATAAATTGCAAATAATATTTTGTTCGTATAAATTTGTTTTATTTCAGCTTATTGGAGAGTGTCTGGCGCCTCTCTCCAATAACTTGTTGTAAATAAATTTTGAATAACAAATTCAGACCACCAAAAATAATCTGACCTTCAACCAGTTAATTCTTTTGCTTGTTCAGTTGAATGAATTTTATAATTGTAATATGAGGTTTTATTCTTTTTAGGTCTGGTTTATGTAAGCTGTGGTCCATTCCAGATTGTAATCTTATTAGAAATCTGAGAGGTACGTTAATTTTCATGTCAAAAAAAAGATTAATTGAGAGAGGAGAATGTTTCCTAGAATCATGACAGTACAAGCCAGAAAATAAGCAGACTGTCATCTGCAAAATGAGGTCCCCAGAGGGTGAATTTAGTGATGCTACCCTGCACAGCAGGGAAGCATCACTAAATTCACCCTTTGTGAACCTCAATCTGAATGAGAATCTCAAAACTAAACAGAAGGAGGTACCCAGAGGATAAATTGACCTACTGTTTGGGGTAGCATCATCAAATTCACCCTCTGGGGACCTCATTCTGCAAATGTCGGACTGCTTATTTTCAGGCCTGTTATAGTAGTACTAACAAAGTTGCTGGTGAAAAAAATATCCTTGTTTATTGCACATAATTGTAAATAAATGCCAAACCATTTACCATTCAGTTGGTACAAATTTGCCTAACTGTTTGCATTTACATTGGCATGGCGATGATTTCTCCTCCCAAATTTAAAAAATGATATTTAAAATAATAAAAGGCTTATCCTTCTTGAGATGTTCTTTATTTTTATCTAATGCAGATGATTCACAATAAACTAACATTGGTGATATTATATTCATATAGATGCAACTATCTGATGAATGTTTGCATTTAGGTGATTGATGTTAAAAATGTTGTTAACCATTGAAAATGCATGCAGCCCACACAAGTTTTATTTCCCTGAAAATTGTTCTATCTGTCTCTTCTTCCATCTGCACACAGAGTTGGTTTCCATTCTTTTTAAAAGTACACTTGATTCATCAAAACCAAAATTACTTGTGGATTTTGTTCATGATGAGGAGAAAAACCCTATTCATTTGGGGGAAGTTGTGCCTTAGGTCAAAGTCATTGACCTTGAACATGAAATTGATTTCCACTACATAAATATTATTATCTTTGACCAAAGTGGTGCACACTTGATATATAGATCAGATTTGACGAGAGGAAGAACTCTTTTTAATTTAGGAGTGTCATGCCAAAGGTCAAGGTCACAGTAACCTTCAAAATGATTTCTGGAATCAGAATTTTGCTCTATATTTAATATTATCTTTGATCGATCAAAGCCCTTTGCCCATTATGACATATGGGTTTGCGCCTGATGGGGGAAAAATTGATTCGGAGCACCCTGATATGTGAGGTAGACATGATGGAAGCAAGAACCGTGTTCATATTGGGGTTGTTGAGCCAAATGTCAAGGTCACACTGGCACGAAGTCCGAAAAAGAAATCAATGGGTCATAAGCTCAGTTTTTGATGCCAAAATTGAAAATTTTTTTGTTGTTTTTGAGGCCATTTTTTAGGAAGAATTGTTTGCTATTTATGTTGATTAACTGTTGGAGTGCTAAATTATTTTTCTAAGGTGATTTGTAACGCGAGTATTTTTTAACAAGGGCACCATATTCCAAGCAAAAAAGCCCCAGTGTAGTAAAATAATTTTGTTCATAAAAAATTGTTCTGCTAAAATTTATTGTAGAGTGCCACTTGGCACTCTCTAATAAATTGAAATAAAACATTTTTGTATTTCAACTGCTGAGCAAACAAGGTAATGAATACAGTGTAAAGCCAATATAGTGGCTTTCATCACTTTTCAGTAGAGCCATGATAGTGGCTTATAAATGTTCTGAAAAGTGTTGTACTTCAAAGGCTTATCCTTCTTGAGATGTTCTTTATTTTTATCTAACGCAGATGATTCATAATAAACTAACATTGGTGATATTATATTCATATAAATTATATGAGTAACTGCCTTACATCTCGGATTGAAATAAATTTAATAACTTTTTTTTTTCACTTTATGTTTTATTTTGCTAAATTTATATTCCTAACATAGTAAAAATTTTCCTTTTTCATTTCAGGACACAATAATAATGTTGGTGCTATTGTATTCAATCCAAATTCCACTTTGACAATGGATGAAGATGGTTGCAATATGGCATCATGTGGTCATGATGGGTCTGTCAAACTATGGAGCTTAAATAGGTACTGACATATTTTGTTGACTAAGTTGACCTAGAATTTTTGAATGATTTTTTTAACCATATATGAACCATTGGCACTTGCTTTCTCCCAACATTTACTAGTTATAGTGTAAAACCTGCCAATGAGTATTTTGTTCAGAACGAATTTTGATGTTCTGGGAAGTACATGACACAAACAGGAATCCTGGAGATCGATGTTTAGGATTTCTTTTGTGGCCTCAATGTCTAAGATCATGGTCAAGGTCAGTATAAATAGACTTCAGTTTCCTTTGGTGTCAAGTGTTCAAACTTCCAACTATGAGAGGTTGATATTTGGTATTGCTTTCTGGGCCCAATAGGTCAAAGGTCAAGGTCAATGTTACTTTGAATAGAATTTCAATTTTTGTGCAATAACTTTGGTTTCCTTTGAAATACAGTTTTATTCTTAATACATAGGTTCACTGAAAGGGTCTAACATTTGAAATTGCATTCTGAATTAGAAGGTCAAAGGTCATGATCACTGTTACTATAAGTAGAATTAAAATTTGCAGTAAACTTGAGTTTCCATGAGCGAACTACACCCAAACCTTACACATAGGTTGTTTATAAGAGGCAGCTGTTTTGGATTTACTTTGGGAACAGTAGGTTAAATGTCAAGGTGACTGTCACTAAAAATAGTTTCCATGCAATAAGTTAAGTTTTCTAGGACATGCACAGTTTATACTTCATGTACAGTGAGAACACAGTGAGAACATGGCTTCAGAGAAAGGATGTATAGGGTTGCTTTTGGCTGGTTGGAAATACAAGGTGTATACTCACCTGAGCCAACCTCACTTTGTTTTTTAATTCTAAATAATCTCGTCTAAACATCATTATGCCTCTCTACCAGTCTTAACTGGTAGAGTACTAAATTATTTTTCAAAGGTGATTTGTAACACAAGTATTATTTTCAAAGATACCATCATACAAGCAAGGGGAGCCTCAGTTTAGCAGATTTGTTTTTAGATGTTTGACTTGTTACAATTTATTGGAGAGTGTCACCATAAAATGTAACAAAACAGTTTTGTATCTATACTTTTTTGTACTGCTGATCAAATGACAAGAGTTATAAATACAGTGTCAAGACACTATAGAGACTTTCAGCACTTTTCAATAGAGCCATGATAGTGTCTTCCAGCACTCAAACACTTAAACATTCAGTCAGGACTTAACCCTTTACCCAATGAATCGCCTGCATCCGCCTGCGTAATATGCAAATTCAGCAGCTGAAAAAATGTTACTTTTCGAAAAATTTCAACAAAACCATATCATGTGACCCCTCTTTGAACGAGCTCGTTGAGCTCGTTCCAAAGAGGGGTCACATGATATGGTTTTGTTGGAATTTTTTGAAAAAATTTAAAAAATGATATTTAAAATAATAAATTTTGAAATCGTCTGCATTGGGTAAAGGGTTAAGCAATGCTTCCTTTCCTGCACATTAATATTTCTAGGGCTATTCATGGTAAAATAGTCCAAGTATGGCTCTCTTTAGACTTGTCAAGGGGTTTCCAGTAATTTCTTTTTCCATCTTCCAAATTATTTTGGTTATTTCTCAGAACTGATTTTCTCATGTGTTCTTGCAATGGCCAAGTATGTTATTGGATATTATGTTGACATGTTTTAGCTAAGTATGTTATCGGATATTATGTTGACATGTTTTGGCTAAGTACGTTATCAGATATTATGTTGACATGTTTTGGCTAAGTATGTTATCGGATATTATGTTGACATGTTTTGGCTAAGTATGTTATTGGATATTATGTTGACATGTTTTGGCTAAGTATGTTATCGGATATTATGTTGACATATGGCATGGTCATATTTTGCATAGTTTTCATTTGGAATACTGGGTAATAAGACATTATGGTAAACAGACTTGTTTGAAACATCAGCACACACACCAGAGACTGTGAACGATTTGGTTGGTTAAAATGCTCTACTCTCTCTCAAAAGATTTGTGAGACACCCCGACTTCAGACTTTACAAAACTTTGCACTGCCAATTCTTTCTTCGCTTTGGTCTCTGCAACTATGGTTTGGAATGACAGTTTCAGACCGAGCAGATTTCAAGCTTTCTCTGATTATCTGTGCCAATAATCAATTCTAAGATATTTTTACACTGTAAACCAATGGCTCAGACTAGCTGGTTCTTAACTCAAAGTTATTAAGGGCCAAACACAAATTTTGAACCCCCCCAATCCCCAAAATTTGCTTGCAAAACCAAAAATTAAAAGTCCTATCTGGCCCTCCATACATTTACTCTCCGCACATGCGCAGACGTCAGGAAGTGACCGGAATTGGCACCAACATCATTCTTTGTTTGGCCCTAAAAGTCATCAACAATGTAATGACATCTGTGCTTTAAAATCTCCTTTTTTGAGGATGCCAGACGCAAATCAATGCAAGAATTGGTGGATACAAGGCAGTTATTGCATGAAGGAAGTGTTCAATGGTGGTTTTGGACGTTCAGGGCTGTAACTTTATAATATTTATAAAATTATTTTATGTTTCCCAATTTCGGGACATATGCCTGACGTCATCATTTTTAGCTCAACTTTGGCGAAGCCAAATTTGAGGTATTGCCATGGCCCGTCGTCCGTCTGTCCATCCGTCGCACCAAACACACAGCCGTAGTTATTAACCGATCTTGACAAAACTTCTTGGGTACCTTTGTTATCACCGCGAGACGAGAACGAGTGTTTTTGGGTGCGGTCCAAAATTCGACATGGCTGCCAGATGAACTTTGATTTATTCAGTGCTACTTATACACAGTAAGTGCACATGTCAATACGGCTCGGGCTAGAGTCTGTATTTATGAACCGATCTTCACGAAACTTCTTTGGTACCTTTGTTATCACCTTGGGACGAGAACGAGTGTTTGTGGGTGCGGTCCAAAATTCGAGATGGCTGCCAGTGGCCATTTTGTACAGAAATTAGGTCCAATCAGTTTTTTGTACACAACTTCTATACGGCTCAGGCTAGAGGCTGTATTTATGAACCGATCTTTGCAAAACTTCTTGGGTACCTTTGTTATCACCATGGGATGAGAACGAGTGTTTTTAGGTGCAGTCCAAAATTCAAGATGGCCACCAGCAGCCATTTTGTACCGAAATTAGTACTATCAGTTTTCTGTGCAGAACTTATGTATGAAAATTCTGATTTGAATAAATTTCTGTATGAATGTTTAGTAACATGGAATACATCACATATAATACGGGTTTTTTTCTCGAGCAGAAATTATGCAAATTAGATGAACTTTGATTTATTCAGTGCTACTTATACACAGTAAGTGCATGTGTCAATATGGCTCTAGCTAGAGGCTGTATTTATGAACCGACCTTCACAAAACTTCTTGGGTACCTTTGTTATCACCTTGGGATGAGAACAAGTGTTTCTGGGTGTGGTCCAAAATTCAAAATGGCTGCCAGTGGCCATATTGTACTGAAATTATGTCCAATCAGTTTTTTTGTGCACAACTTCTATACGGTTCAGGCTAGAGGCCATATTTATGAACCGATCTTTACAAAATTTCTTGGGTACCTTTGTTATCACCGTGGGACGAGAACGAGTGTTTTTGGGTGCGGTTCAAAATTCAAGATGGCCACCAGCAGCCTTTTTGTACCAAAATTAGTGCAATCAGTTTTTTTGTACAGAACTTCTGTATGAAAGTTCTGATTTGAATAAATTTTTGTAGGAATGTTTAGTAACATGGAATACATCACAAAAAATACAGGTTTTTCTCTCGTGCAGAAATTATGCAAATTAGATGAACTTTGATTTGTTCAGTGCTACTTGTACACAGTAAGTGCACATGTCAATACGGCTTGGGCTAGAGTCTGTATTTATGAACTGATCTTCACAAAATTTCTTTCTTGGGGTACCTTTGTTATCACCTTGTGACAGGAACGAGTGTTTTGGGGTGCCTTTGTTATCACTGTGCTATGAGAACAAATATTTTTGGGTTCAGTCAGACCCACTCTTGGACTCAAAGATTTGTTCTGGAGTTTTGCATCTAACTGTCACCCTACTTCTACAATACTTTACCTATATATTTGTTATAGGCTACAGTCAGCATTTACGTACAGACCGTTACAATACTTTACATGTACCTTTGTTATCAGGTCTTTTCCTAGATATTTGTCATTGCTGTGTTACATACTACACATGTACATGTCTTAAACAAGTTGAGCTACAGTGTCATTGACACTTTCATTAAAAATGATTATTCCACTGTGTGTTAAGTATTCCTTCCCTGTCCTTCCATGAACCCTTCCTGTTAAACTCTTAAGCTTTTTGGTTATTTTTTAGTGAAATTTTTTATTACGTTTCTTGGGAGTTTAACATTTATTACAGGATATTATTCTGTTTCTTCCCCAGGGTTATGTCTCACCCTAGGGGTGTTAGGCTGTTTAGTCTTGCATCTTCTATCCGATGTATCGTTTTTAGCTCAACTTTGGCGAAGCCAAATTTGAGCTTATGCCATGGCCCGTCGTCCATCTGTCCATCACCAATTGGATACGGCTCGGGCTAGAGGCCGTATTTATGAACCGATCTGTACCAAACTTCTTGGGTACCTTTGTTATGACCGTGGGACGAGAACGAGTGTTTTTGGGTGCGGTCCGAAATTCAAGATGGCTGCCAGCCGCCATTTTGTACCGACGATGCAGAAATCTGTTTTTTGTACAGAACTTCCATATGAAAGCTCTGATTTGAATAATTTTTTGTTTGAATGTTTAGTACCATGGGATACATCACATATAATACGGGTTTTTTTCTCGTGCGTAAATTATGCAAATTAGACTAACTTTGATGTTTTTTGGTGTTACTTTCAGCACTGTAAGTGCAAATGCCAATACGGCTCAGGCTAGAGGCTGTATTTATGAACCGATCTTTACGAAACTCCTTGGGTACCTTTGTTATCACCGTGGGACGAGAACGAGTGTTTTTGGGTCCGGTCCGAAAATCAAGATGGCCGATGGCAGCCATTTTGTACAAAATTTGGTGCAATCAGATTTTTGCACAGAACTTCATATGAAAGCACTGATTTGAATAATTTTTTGTGTGAATGTTTAGTACCATGGGATACATCACATATAATACGGGTTTTTTTCTCGTGCAGAAATTATGCAAATTAGATGAACTTTGATTTTTTCAGTGCTACTTACACACAGTAAGTACACATGTCAATACGGCTCGGGCTAGAGTCTGTATTTATGAACCGATCTTCACGAAACGTCTTGGGTACCTTTGTTATCACCTTGGGACGAGAACGAGTGTTTCTGGGTGCGGTCCAAAATTCAAGATGGCTGCCAGTGGCCATTTTGTACCGAAATTAGGTCTAATAAGTTTTTTGTACACAACTATTATACGGCTCAGGCTAGAGGCCGTATTTATGAACCGATCTTTACAAGACTTCTTGGGTACCTTTGTTATCACCGTGGGATGAGAACGAGTGTTTTTGGGTGTGGTCCGAAATTCAAGAAGGCCACCAGCAGCCATTTTGTACCAAAATTAGTGCAATCAGTCTTTTGTACAGAACTTCTGTATGAAAGTTCTGATTTGAATAAATTTTTGTATGAATGTTTAGTAACATGGAATACATCACATATAGTACAGGTTTTTTTCTCGTGCAGAAGTTATGCAAATTAGATGAACTTTGATTTATTCAGTGCTACTTATACACTGTAAGTGCACATGTCAATACGGCTCGGGCTAGAAGCTGTATTTATGAACCGATCTTCACAAAACTTCTTGGGTACCTTTGTTATCACCTTGGGATGAGAACAAGTGTTTCTGGGTGCGGTCCAAAATTCCAGATGGCTGCCAGTGGCCATTTTGTACCGAAATTAGGTCCAATCAGTTTTTTGTCACAACTTCTACACAGCTCATATTTGTGAACTGATCTTCATGAAACTTCTTGAGTACCTTTGTTTTCACCTTGGGACAGGAATGAGTGTGTTTTCGGGTGCCTTTGTTATCACTGTGCTATGAGAACAAATATTTTGGGGTTCAGTCAGACCCACTCTGGGACTCAAAGATTTTTTTCTAGTTTAGCATCTGACTGTCACCCACCTTTACAGTACTTTACCTATACCTTTGTTACAGGCAACGGTCAGTATTTATGTACAGACCATTACAATACTTTATATGTACCTTTGTTATCAGGTCATTACCTAGATGTTTGTCATTGCTGTGTCACATACTATACATGTACATGTCTTTGTCTTGACAAGTTGAGCTACAGTGTCATTGACCCTTTCGTTTCTTCATATGAAGATCTAGCTTTGCATTTGATAGCATTTCAATTGGTTCTGATTTTGATCCTTTTTGTGTGCCTGATGTCTTGTTTACATCAACGTTGTTTACATTATCAACGTCCTCATATATAGGTAGTTTCTTATATTCTGTTACTGTAATATACTGTAGAATACATGGATTATTATTCCGGTAGTGTAGCTCAAAAAATTTGGATTTTGTCCACACTTAGGCTCTATCGGGATGCCCTTGGGCTCTTCATGTTCTCTTTGGGAACTTGGGCAATTTCACCATTTTTTTTTGTTTACAAAAAATATTTTGAATTTAATTATGATTGCTATTATTCATGTATCTCAGTTACATATATATATACTGTTGTGGAGTTTGGAGGACTGATATCGACTTTAGTTGATACACTCCTGCGGACTCTTGTCATTCTTGTGTTGCACTGGGATGACTGATGTTGGAGTTGGGTGTCACGGTACGTTGTTGGCGGTGAGGTTCTGAGGATCAGAGCCTCTTACCGCATTTTAATTCATTCTGTCAGTTTCTGTTTCAGAGGAAAACATGAACAACATGGTGATGATATTCTGACACCCACCCAAGTGTGCTACCATTGTCACGCTCCGTGGAGCATATAGAGCTAGCTGCAGTGCTCATTATTGCAAGAGTTGGGGCCTTTGGTTAAAGCTTTTAATCTCTTGCAAGCAGCTAGCTCAGCCGGTGAAGCGGTACTCTGTCCTTGGGTGCCATGACGTCGGGTAAGTCCATTGCGGTCTAAGAGGTGGATTGGGTAGAGCGAGCACTATAATATAAATAGCTCACCCAGAGACGACGGAAATAGGGAGGAAGTCTGCAAGTTATTTTACTCGGCGTGGTCTGATAGACCACGAGCGGGAGAGGGCCCCTCTCTCTAATATAGCAACGTCTGGGGTCAGATGTTGTTTTGAGAAACTTGAACAAGCCGGAGCATATGTCCGCCCTCCACTCGGGACGCTCTGTTTAGTCTGCAGCTGGGGTCGGCTTCAGTCAAGGCTTCCTCCGCTACGTTTCACAAGGCCGAAATGAAGTTTTCTGGCTGGAAACTTGCACGAGATGGAGCATAAGGCCGCCTGCCGGTCAGGACGCTCCGTCTAGTCAGCAGCCGGGGTTGGCTTCAGTCACGGCTTCCTCTGCTACATTATTTAAGCACACACGACCGCATCCTAGCTACCCGACTTTGGATATCCAGCCTGCTGCATGAAGAAGGAACCACTCTTCGCCCGTGATGTTGGACCGTCCGGTAGCTAGGGAGATGAGGCTTTGATCATCAGGACGCTCTGAGAAAGGATCCGTTTCCGACACACCGTCCCAGGAGCAGCATGCGGCTAAGGAATGGAAAGCCACTGCTCCTCAGGCCTCAATGACGAACTTGCTGTCACAGATTGCGCAGCTAATCGCAGCATCCCAGCAAGTGCAGATGCAGCCTCCCTCAGACTCAGAATCTGGGCATTTCACTCGAATAATGAACTCAGTAATGTCTTCCGAGCTCATTTGTCTGCGGTAACGAGTGCTTTTGGGCTCTGCCCAAAGTTCCAAATGCTTGTCAGCAGTCATATTTTATGGGAATTGTGTGTATTACATTTTTTGTACAGGACCTATAAAGAAGATTTTTTATGTTAGTAATGTTTGCTATAAATTTATTGGGTGTCTTTGTTATCACTGTGTATGAGAACAAATATTTTGGGGTTCAGTCTGACCCACTCGGGGACTCAGAAAGGGAGATAATTAAAAATCTGTTCCAAAAACACCAGACAAAATAATGTTTCTTGAACTCGGCATCCCTAGGATGTTTATATTCAAATGTGTTGAAGACCAGTTCCTGTGTTAATATTTGATGTTGTTTGGGGAGGGTAAACATTATTAGCACAACCTGATTTTCTATTTCCAATGAGAAAAATAAAACCTCCTCACCCATGGGAACCCCATGAGCTGAAGATTAAAAATTCAAATACCTATATTTTAAGAAGGACTGGACCAATATTTATTAATTAGTATGGATCAACCTTAGAAGGGTTTGAATCAAACAGGCCAAAACAATTGCTAACATTTGCCTTATGGTACACCATACAAGGATCCCCATTGTAACATTAACCCCATGGAGATTTCTTTTCTAGTTTAGCATACTATTCATAATATACATGTACATGTCTTACACAAGTTGAGCTACAGTGTCATTAACACTTTCATTTTAGTTTACAATGTCTTCCAAAATTAGTATGAAATAGTGAGGCTTTAACATTTTATCCTTTTTTGATCTATGTATATTTATTTTCATGTGTTTGCACATATTTGCACATGTTTAATTAGTATGAATCAACCTTAGAAGGATTTGAATAAAACAGGCCAAAACAGTTGCTAACATTTGGCTTATGGTGCACCATACATGGATCCCCATTGTAACATTAACCCCATGGAGATTTCTTTTCTAGTTCAGCATCTGTCACCCACCATTACAATACTTTACCTGTACATTTGTTAAAGGCTACGGTCAGTATTTATGTACAGACCTTTACAATACTTTACACCTACTTTTGTAATCAGGTCAATACATAGATGTGTGTCATTGCTGTGTCACATACTATACATGTACATGTCTTACACAAATTGAGCTACAGTGTCCTAGACACTTTCATTTATCCATCCGTTTGATCAGTACAGGTTCAAACAAAACAAACAAACTCTTCACCTTTGGGTTTAAACATCGGAATTAAAATTTGTTTTTTTTAAATGAATTTTAATGCATGGGATGTGTAATAAACACATAACACAGTGTGTTTTTGAATCGGTGGGTGTTTTACATAACGATTTGGAACGGCATTACAAAGATTTTTTATTCAATTAACAGGAGTTTACTCTACAACCTCTATTCAATTTACAGGCCAAATTTCTACTGAAGATACAGAAAATGCTTTTGGATTTGGAAATTACATTCAGTTAACAGGGTTATTCAAATGACAGATATCCAACTGTGCTGGCAGTGATGACCTGTTTACTAGTCAAGTCTTCACTGTCAGTAAAAACATCCCAGACTGAGTAAGGATTACCACAAGGTCATTTGACTTGAAGATTGTGGGGTGTGGAACTTCTGGAATATTTTTTTGACTCAGGGGTAAAATTAGAACTTATTAAACCATTCATCCATTTGCTGTAGACAGTATGGTATGCATCTCTTCTATCTTGAAACACTGGTTGAAAGTTTTTAACTCTTAACCTATTGAGTAATTATGAAATATTTTTAATAAAATCTAATCATGGCTTCTTCATTATGACAAAATTTGATGTAAAATTCATGAAAATTTTACTTGAGAAATCATTGGTCAAAAAGTCTGTACAATTTAGGCCACACAAAGTACATCTTCTATATCTCAGGCCATTATTTGTAAAACTGCATATGGGCAAGCAGTTTTTAGCTCTTTTTAACAAAGTCAAGCTGAGCTAATCTCATCGCTCTCCGTCCGTCGTCCGTCAACACCATGTTTTGGTCTTCTCCTCCAAAGCCACTGGGCGAATTCAAGTGAAAGTTTGTGTGAGTGATGGTCCCAAAGGGGCATTTCATTTTTGTTCATCTCAACATGCCCAGCCCCATAGGGAGGGAGTGGTGGAAAATGCTCCAAAATATTTTTAAAATCTTCTTCTCAAAAACCAGTGTGTACAATGACTTGATATTTGCTATGGAGCTTCCATATGAGGTGTAGAATCAAATTTGTTCAAACGAAGTTCATGAAGTAATATTTGGCTTTGTAATAGGAGGGGTAAGATTTTTGGCCCCGCCCAAAATTCTATTTTCTGAACCGATGGTCCGTTATGAACCAAATTTGGTTTGTGGTAGTATTGGGTCATAAGTACTTGACCCATGCAAAAAAAAAATTCCTGCATCTCCATGGGAACCCTGGGAGCTAAAAATAGAAATATTTTCAAACACCCATATTTCCCAAACCACACGGAACAGAGAGCTGTTATTTGGTATGAAGTATTGTTAGGACCAGTAGAATTGATTGGTAAAAAAAATTTGCCATCGGTTTTGTTAGGGTGTTCTGTAATGGGCATCGAAAAAATGCTGAGTCAGCATATTTGCAAAAATTTTAAAAAATCTTTTCTCCAGAACCAATCATCAGAATCTTTTGGTATGTGGTATACAGCATTCATAGGGGGGTCAGATAAAAGTTTGTTGAAATAAAGCTCATTGGTTCATATTTGGGCTCTCTACAGGAGCCCTAAATATTAACACAGGGTAATATGGGGAATATTCTTTAAAATTCTTCTTCTTCAGAACCACCAGTCAGAATCTTTTAATGTTTGGCATACATCATTGTTATGAGGGTCAGATTCAAGATTGTTCAAACCAAGTCCCTAGGTTAATATTTGGGCTTCCTACGGAAGCCCAAATTTTATCTTTGTTCAATATGGAGGGTAATTTAAAAAAATCTTCTTCAGATCCACCAGTCAGAATGCTTTGATATTTGGTATGCAACATCTCTAAGGGCATCAGATTCAAGTTTGTTCAAATCAGATCCCTAGGTATATATTTGGGCTCACTATGGTAGCCCAAATTTCTTATCAACCTACCTCAATTGTTTACAACAGGCTTGCACTACAGTGGAAGAACCTAACTCGGATAAAATACTCTCTATTTTAATCTTTCCCAAGATTTGGGAAAGAAAAGTGGTGTAAAAACACCACGAAAAAATAAGCCAAAACTGGGCCAAGCGCCATCGGCGCACACCCAGTATGGGACGCTCTTCCATAGTACAAATCCATGACTTCCGTCCCTGTGCGCAATGCATCAATTCGTCATTCTTTTTCTATCCGAAGCACGAGCAGGATGTGTTTCCGCCATATGCTTTATGAAACAGTGATAATTCAACTCGTGGATAATGGTTTTCCTGTGACTGGAATTATGGATCTGAAGATCGTATAATAACAGGACTGTGTTTTATATATTCTCGTTTATATTTTCAACCACATTCTCATTGTTTATTAATTACTATTCCGTTTTCGCGAATGTTTTGCGACATCGTGTCATCGCGATTCGACAATGAATTTTTTCGGTTGATAAAAAATTTTATTGGAGTAGGTGTCGGCCGTCTTGGTTCTGCCACCTTCTCTCGTAGTTGAGGGTGTTCTACTTTCTGTTTCTGTTGAGTTCACCTTTTTCTTCTACTGCTCTCACCTCTGTTCTTTCCAGTTCGGTTCCTTTAGGGCAATTCCTTTTGCCCTCGCCATTGGTGCGTTCTCGTGTCCGTTTCGTCCGCACACGCGGGTGGTGTTGAATGCAGTCGTTTCGGGAGCCTCCCGACTCGACCACCTCTGATGTGAGTTTACCCCCTCCGTGGGGGATGTGCAGCTCCTCCCGCTCCCGCGGGGGGTGGTGAACGCTTTCGTTTCGGGTCGCCAGATTCGACCACGTCTGATGAGAATTGCTCCTCCTCCGTGGGGGATGTGCAGCTCCTCCTGCACCAGCGGGGGGTGGGGACCGCTTTCGTTTCGGGGCTTCCCAATTCGACCATGTCTGGTGAGAGTTATTCCCCTTCCATGGGGAATGTGCAGTGTTTTACCGTGGTGGATCCCCTAGTGTTCCGACACCATGGGAGGCGTCGGCTGGTTTGCCCACGATGGCCTATGTGTCTTCCGACTCAGGGGAAGAGTCAGATATGCTTGATGTCGAGAGCCAGCAGTCTTCGGACCATCTAACCAGTCGACAGTGTCAGCCAGGCCGCGATCATCGGTCGCGCGCCAACAGTCTATGGAGCAACCTGCTTCTGGGCGTCTTCGACCGTGCCCTTCGGTACAGTTGGTTGAAGCATTTTCAGCCTTGGACTCCAAGCTAAGTTCCAAGGCTATGAAGGCTCTGTTCTTCACCAGGGTTGACACCTTTTTGCCTCCGGCGAGTTATCGTTCCTATCCGCCAATCCGTCGGTCTTCCAGACTTTGACGGTTTTGGATCAGGACTCCAATTCCCTCGGGCTTTCCAAGTCCCAGTCTGCCGTCATTCCGATGACGACTCTGGAGTCCACATTGGGCTTATCGAGAGAGATGCTTGGTATGCTTTCTCTCTCCGATCACGTCGTCTCAGCTTTTGCTGCTTATCTGCCTTCAGATAAGATTGACGAGGTACAGGCTTCTTTGCATGTGCTGTCCAAGGCGCTCATGCATCTTACTCACACGCATGCCTGTAACACGGCTAATCTGGAATTAGTTCAAAGGGACTCTGTGCGGGACACAGCCGATCCCTTCCTGAGGAGCAGTACGCTGCTCTTCGATCTGCTTTTTTGACAGGTCCGCAACTTTTCCATGATTATGTGTTGACGGTCCGGGATGACGTCCTACGTCATTCCAACGATCAGCTGCTGTTTTTTCAGCTTGATCAGCCTTCTAGGGTAGGCACGGACCGTTCCAAGCCTAACAAGTACCCTCTGCTTCCTCTGCGAAGCAAAAGGGGCTGATCCTTCTGCCACCGCTTCTGCTTCTTACTCAAGGGGTAAGGGTAAGCGTCGGCAGTCTTGAGGGAACTCCCAGGATTCTTCATTCAGTAGAGGTGTTTTCTCCTCTCGCGAGCCTCGTCGGGGTTCGCAATGAAGGTCCTCACCTCGACTCGTCCCAGGTTGGGGGAAGGATAGCAGAGTTCGCAGACCATGGGCCACCATCACATCTGATCCTTGGATGTTAGATGTTGTTTGGTCCGGGCTGCGAATATCCTTCCGACGGCACTCCACTCTGTCCGGGGTGCCTTTTCCAACCACAGTTCCTTCAGACATTTTACGTCGGGAACTTTTGTCCACGGAGATAGACAATCTCCTGACAAAGGGGGCAATTGAGGTCATCAAGAACATTAGGTCAGTGGGTTTCTATTCCCGCCTGTTCTTGGTGCCGAAGAAGGACGGCCGACTCCGACCGGTTCTCGATCTGAGTTTCCTGAACCAGTCTATCATTGCTCCCAAGTTCAGCATGGAGACTTTCAGGTCGGTCCTCCGTTCAATTCACCAGGGAGATTTTGCTTCCAGCTTCAACCTGCGAGACGCTTACTTTCACGTTCTGATTCATTGGGCGTTACGGAAGTATCTCAGGTTCATTTTTCTGGGGCGAGTTTACCAGTTCAAGGCCATGCCTTTCGGCCTCAACCTGGTTCCTTGGTCCTTCACCAGACTGATGTCGCATGTGATAGCTTTCCATCGCACACAGTCCAGGGTGACTACTTCGGCATATCTGGACGATATCCTCCAGGGGCATTCCAATGCTGCCTTCCTGGAGTCGGATGTCGCCACTCTGTTGAGCTTGCTCACGTCGCTATGTTTCAGAGTCAACGAGAAGAAGTCGGACCTGGTCCCTTCTCAGTCGTTTTATCATCTGGGGATGGCTTTCCGCACACAATTCAATTTGGTGGCGGTTCCCCAGGCCAAGGCTGTGATTCTCTCAGCTTTTGCTCCGACTCTGTCCCAGTCCACATCCACGACAGCTCGGAGTTTTCTCCGGCTAATCGGTCTCTGCTGTTCGGTGACGGATCTCGTTCCTCTAGGTCGGCTGCGTGTCAGACATCCCCAACACTTTCTGCTCAGTTGTTGGAGGCCGAATGTAGATTTTCTGGATCTGGTGCTTCAGTTTCCAGACTATCTTTATCCTCACCTTCTCCTCTGGACGGATGTCCAGTGGCTTTCGCAGGGTGTTCCGTTGGACTTACCCACGTCCGATCGCGTTCTGACGGCAGATGCCAGCGATCTTGGATGGGGTGTGACGTTGGATCCTCTAGGTCTTTCCATTCACGGGATGGTGGACCAGGATCATGCAGCTCTACACATCAACCAGAAGGAGCTTCTTGCTCTTCTTCTGCGTTTCAGGCAGTGGATCCCTCACCTGTCGAATCGCCAGGTCCTTCTGTTGTCCGACCATTCGACGGTGGTTGCTCACATTCGGAACCAGGGCGGCATGCACTCTGTTCCAATGTATGAATTGGCTTGGGATCTTATACTGCTCGCTCAGGATGTCCACGCCGGGGTGGCTGTTCGTCACATTCCCGGTCGCCTGAACGTCCTAGTCGACTCCCTGTCCCGTCGGGGCAGGGTCATTTCCACCAGGTGGATGCTCCACATGGCGGGTTCCATCGATCTCTTGTGACTAGTTGGAACCATCAGGTGGACACTTTCGTGTCCCCGTGTCCAGATGCTCTGGCTTTCGCCGTGGACGCTCTGGCCCTCCTTTGGGATGGTCTTGTCGGCTACACCTTCCTACCGGTTCCGATTCCGCCTCAGGTTCTCACCCAGATATGAACCTGCAGTCGTCGAATCCTTTCGATCACACCCGTCGCTTCGGTGGGTGTGGATCAATCTGCTCCGCTCTCTGTTAGCGGCGGTTCTGGCATGTCTCCCTCTACCTCGCGACTTTCTTTGCCACAGTCGCCCGGGAGGTTTTCAAGTTGACCCGACTTCATTGTGCCTTCGCACATGTCTTTTATCGGGTCCTGTCTCCTCCGTAGTGGTTTTTCGAGACACGCAGTGGAGTTGCTTTTCTTCAAGGAGGCACTCACTCCACTGGTTTAGTCTCTGTGGCTAAATAGAAGGTTCTTCTGTCGATGGTGTGCGATCACTCTGTTGCTTCTGTCACTCCTTCGATTACACCGCTTGCAGAGTTTCTGGTATATGTTTGTTTCTGGGGGTCTCCAGCAATGGGTACAAATTCATGCTTCGGAAACCTTTTTTCATATGTGGTACTGCATTGTTTCGACACTCATCCCTGCGTCTCCAAGCTTGTTCAGCTCTTTTCCTTGAAAAGGCCTTGGACTTTGCAGTTTACTCCAAGATGGTCACTTTCTTGGGCGCTGCTCTGCTTGGGGGTGGGGGGCGTTCACGCCTTTATCCTGGATGAATATGCGTTTTCCTACATGCCAGATCTCTCCTGCATCCATTTCTTGATGGACTTGTCTTGCTATTCGTGCAGCTTCCGCTCGTCTAGCTACAGGTGATTGTATTACCAATTGTTTTTTTCTGCCATGAGGTGCGTGCATTGTCTTCCTCTTTTAATAACTCTGTCATGTTGTCGGATGACTGATGTTATACTGGCAGCCTTCTGGAGAAATGCTACATTCTCCTTTTCTCTGCGACAGTTGCAGGAGCCGACAGAGACCCTTGGGGCCCTCTTTCTTCGGCTCAGGATGTTGTCTATCCAAGCTTTTCAGCTTTTTTCAGGGTCGGTTCCAGCTTTGTGCTGTTACTGCCCTTTCTGTCTGTGCGTCGCACTTCACCATACGCCTCATCTTTCATTGGCTTTTCTAATGTTTGTGATGCTATGGTTTGATAGGCCTAGGGATCTCTTCCTCTGTCCATGGTCCCAGTGCTATTGGGTTATGTGTGGGTTGGTTATGTGATTCCCTCCAGCCTTTTGTCTATTCAGCCTGTTGTAAACAATTGAGGTAGGTTGATAAGAAGTATAAATTTTATAGTAAATTTCCTTTCTTATTATACCTACCGAAATTGTTTACATGGAGGCCCTCCCGTCTTCTTATTCGGGTAAGAATCCTTCCTCCCCGCTGATCACATAACTCCTGTGTTGTTCGGAATCAAAAGAATGATGAATTGATGCATTGTGCACAGGGACGGAAGTCATGGATTTGTACTATGGAAGAGCGTCCCATACTGGATGTGCGCCGATGGCGCTCGGCCCAGTTTTGGCTTATTTTTTCGTGGTGTTTTTACACCACTTTTCTTTCCCAAATCTTGGGAAAGATTAAAATAGAGAGTATTTTATCCGAGTTAGGTTCTTCCACTGTAGTGCAAGCCTGTTGTAAACAATTTCGGTAGGTATAATAAGAAAGGAAATTTACTATAAAATTTATACTTCTACTTAGTGCAATATGAGGAAATTTCTTTAAAAATCTTCTTCTTCAGATCCACCAGTCGGAATGCTTTTATATTTGGTATACAACATCTCTAGGGAGGGGGGCGGGGGGGGGGGGGGGGGGGGGGGTGTCAGATTCCAGGTTGTTCAATTCGAGTGCCTAGGTTAATATTTGGGTTCCATATGGGAACATGAAATTTAACTTAGTACAATATGAGGGAATTTCTTAAAAAATCTTCTTCACATCCACTCGTCAGAATGCTTTAACATTTGGTATACAACATCTCTAGGGGGGTCAGATTCAAGTTTGTTCAAATCGGATCCATAGGTTAATATTTGGGCTTGCTATGGTAGCCCAAATTTGAACTTAGTGCAATTCAAAGAAATTTCTTTACAATTTCTCTTCTTCAGATCCAACAGTCAGAATGCTTTCATATTCAGTACACAACATCTCTAGGGAAGTCAGATTCAACTGTGTTCAAATCAAGAGCCTGGGTTAATATTTGGGCTCTCTATGGGAGCCGGAATTGGCCATTCTGCTGAAGAATTAAAAATTTTGTATTCAGTACCCTCTAGAGGTGTGTAACTAAGATTAATCCACTTAGGTTGTATCAAGGGGCTCCATAGGGGAGCTCTACATTTTACTTTATGATCAACTGAAGAAAAGGCATGATGCCCAGATTATTTTTGTCACTCCTGAGGGCCTCAAGGATTGACAGTGTAACATATGGAGATGGCTTGCTTAATGTAAACTCATTCTTGGACTCTGTTTAAATTGTGTTCTGTTCAAGATGAGCGCTTCAGGCCATGTGGGGCCTCTTGTTTATTTTATTTTTTATTTCTGTAATTATTTCTTTGCCGTCAAAAGTTCATGTTCTTGGTTTATGTTTTAGGCCTCATAATCTATAGAATAGCATTGGTGATGGTGTATTTCATCCCTTGAGAGTAAGAAGGCTTTGCAAAGCCTTCTTGCACTCAAGGGACAAATTTAACAAGTTTTTTAACTTGGGTAAAATATCAGACAAAAACCATTTAATTTTTAGCTCACCTACTTCTATTAGAAGTGGTGAGCTATTGTCATGACCTCGGGCGTCGGCGTCTGGTGTGTCCAATATTGTAAGATTTAATGTTAAGGTTAATTTCTCAAAGATCAGTGGGCTCAGGCCTTTGATATTGCATATGTAGGTTGTAGGGGACTATCAGAACAGTATTTAACCCTAATACTACGACTTTTTTCCAAATTTTACCTAAAATTTTCTGCCAAAATTTGTTGTAAGAATTTGCGTTTAGGTGTTGTAAGAATTTGCGTTAAAGTCAGCTTTTGTGCAGATTGTGCTGCTATAACTTCTCATTACTGTTGATTTTCATATTTCAATAACAACCGTAGGTATTAACCCTACTGTATGCAGAAATCGAACGGAAATTTTCTTTTTTTTCAGTCAAAATTTTCATGTTTTTCTCGGACTTAGTAAATTTTAAGTTGTAAAACTTTGTAAACTTTGTGTTTAGGTGAGTTGTGTTTCTATGTGTCTTTCCAGGCGATTAATATTCTACACTTGGGTTACTGAACTCCATTGCAGTAATATTTAACCCTCATTACATGCATATTTGAGGAATATGAGGCTGATTTTCTGCCAAAACTTGTAAGAATTAGCATTTAGGTGTTGTAAGAATTTGCGTTAAAGTCAGCTTTTGTGCAGATTGTGGTGCCTTCACATCTCATTACTGTTTATTTTCTCATTTCAATAACTACTTTAGGTATTAACCCTATTGTATGCAGAAATTTAACTGATTTCTTTTCTCTTTTTCAGTCACAATGTTCACATTTTTCTCTGACATACTCAATTTTAAGTTTTAAAAGTTTGTGTTAAGGTGAGTTCTGTTTCTATGTGTCTTTCCAGGCAATTGATATTGTACACATGGGTTACTGAACTACATTGCGGTAACGTCGCGCCCTCATTACATGCATATTTGAGGAATTTGAGGGGGATTTTGGGGACTTATATTCACTTTCTTTAAAAAAAATTTTTTTCAACTTTTTTTTTTATTTAATACTTTCTCATACTTGTTACTAGTAACATTAAGGCTTATTTTAGTTGTTGATGTGATGTATTTTTGTTGGGACTTATAGTCACTTTCTTGAACGAATGTTTTTCCGCAACTCCTCTTTAACCAGTGAATGTACAATTTCAGTGATTCTTCATTACATAATGCCATTTTGCACCTCCTATTTTATTTTTTTTTTGATCTGATGTATTTTTATTTTGTAAAAAATAAATTTATGAAAGCCTTTCCTAATTCTTATTTATGATTTAATATCTGGCCTCACGATTCACATTCTTAATCATAAACATTTCTAAAAGAAAAAAATGCTTTTATATCCAATGATTCTATGTTGAATTGATATATAATGAATGCAGAAATATAGACTTTCCAAAGCCATTACATAAACCACATTAATCATTTGATGCCTAGTTAATGATTTATATTAACTAAATATTACGCATGTTACATTGGAACGACATTATCAAGCGTGAATGTAGGTGAGCATTGGGATGTAACATCCCTCTTGTTATTTTTTTAAGTTCACATTGGTTATAAAAAGATAGCATGCAGCAGCCAAAAGGACCATGTGGAAGGGCCTGGGAAACAGATTTTTAATTTTTTTAGGCCTTATAGGGAAAGTTTGGTAAAATATCCTTAAAATTTTACCTCTTTTAATGGCCAGAGATTTCCTATCCTGGGCAGGAATATCCACCAGCTGCATGCATGGAGTTAACAATACAGTGGAGCTCATTTATTTGGATAATTCTTAATTAAATAACCCTGTCAAGTGTATCACTTCCAAACACCAACCCATTTACCATAAAATCACGACAAAATTGATCTGTTCATTTTGTTTTAAGAGTAAACTCTTATTAATTGAATAGAAAGTCTTGTGATATGTTTAAGAAATACTTGGACAACCACTTAAACCAAACGTTTTTACACCTATTATGGCCTCAGTAATCCAATACACTGGAGCCCACTTAGTTGGATATCTCTTAACTGCATAACCCTGTTAATTGAATAGAATTTCCCAACACAAAAACATTTACCATACCTCCAGTACAAATTTGACCTGTAAAATGAACAGTGGCGGATACAGGAATTCTCAAAGGGAGGGGGGGGGGGGGCAGGGGGGGTGGGGGGATCGTGCAGATGCCAAAGGCATCTGCCGCGAGTGCCGAAGGCACGAGCTTTTGTAGGGGGGTCTTTTTTTTAAATGAGCGACCAAATGGGGCATTCTGGTGGTTTCTGGGGTGGAAATCCTCTTGAATTTTTGACCGGCTAATTAACACTTTTTAAACAGCATGTTTCAGAATTTCAAATTCTGTCATCCGTTCAAGACAGAATTAGAAAATTTGAAATATGCTCTTCTGATCCGTTTACCATAATACTGTATTTTGGACACACTGTTTACAGTCATAACCGACTTAACCTCAGGAGAACATTGCGATCTGCCAGCGTTTGAAAGTTTTCAGCAGTCAGCCCTCTAGGCTTAGGTACGCCATGACTATGCCAATTAAGATCCTGACCCATAACTGGCATAGCCATGGGGTACCTGAGGCTAGGGGCATGTAACACCACAAAATCATGCTGTGTCGGTGACGCTATAAATGGAGGCGACCAGTAGATATATTTTGCAAAATTTCAATGCTATATTTGTTTTCCATAGCGAATGGTGATGGAGGAAATAAATGTCGTTGTATGTTTTTACTTCAATTCATGTATTGTCCCCAAATGAAAATCCTGGCTAAAGGGGGGGGGGGGGGGGGGGGGGGCGCCCCACCGCCCCCCCCCCCTCTGTATCCGCCATTGAAAATGAATATAGGTTATAGAGTAAACTCCTGTTAATTGAATAAAAAATCTTACCCTTTCTTGCCCTAGTTTTAAACCTATTTGGCCTCAGTACATCCAATAAAGTTATTTAATCTAGTATGTCTTGTTTGACAGAGCTCATGGAGCTCTGTCAAACAAGATATAATAGAATAAATGGTAAGTTTATCTCTAGAATACAGGAAAATGACACAATTCCTGTTAATTGAATACTCCTGTTAACTGAATAATTTTCATTGCCAAAATGGCTATTCAATTAACAGGGTTCCACTGTATAAGCTAAATATTTAAGGCCCCTCAAAGTAGATCTTCTGTTTCTCAAGCCACTTTTTTATCAAATTGCTTGCAGGAAACAAAACACATGAGTCACATTATTTATTTATTAGTTGAGTTGTGACGAAGTCAAACTCGTCTTATAGTTTGATGAATGGCGGGCGGGCGTAAACAACTGGTTTCCGGTTGATAACATGATAATGGTTCAACCCATGTTCATGAAACTTCATAGGTAGGTTGGTATTGGTGAGAGGAAGAACACTATTAATTTTGGACTTGCTTGGTCAAAGGTCAAGGTCACAGTGACCTTGAACATGGTAAATTGTAAATAATTGGTTTCCGGATGATAACTTGACTACGGTTCAACCGATATTCATGAAACTTCATATGTAGGTTGGCCTTCGTGAGAGGAAGAACCCTATTTATTTTGGACTCACTAGGTCAAAGGTCAAGGTCACAGTGGCCTTCAACATAATAAATCTGTAACTTGATAATGGTTTGACCCACGTTCATGAAATTTCATATGTAGGTTGGCATCAGTGAGAGGAAGAACTCTATTTATTTTGGACTTGCTAGGTCAAAGGTCAAGGTCACAGTGACCTTAAACATAGTAAATCATAAACAATTGTTTCCGGATGATAACTTGACTGTGGTTCAACCCACATTTATGAAAGAGGAAGAACCCTATTTATTTTGGACTCGCTAGGTAAAAAGTCAAGGTCACAGTGACCTTCAACATAATATATCGTAAACAATTGGTTTCTGGATGATAACTCGATAATGGTTTGACCCACATTCATGAAACTTCATAGCTAGGTTGGCCTATGTGAGTGGAAGACCCCTATTTATTTTGGACTCGCTAGGTTAAAGGGTAAGGTCACAGTGACCTTGAACATAATAAATCGTAAACAATTGGTTTCCAGATGATAACTTGATAATGGTTCCACCCACGTTCATGAAACTTCATAGGTCAGTTGGCATTGGTGCAAGAAAAAGCAGTATTTATTTTGGAATCACTAGGTCAAAGGTCAAGGTCACAGTGACCCTTCACATAGTAAATTGTAAACAACTGGTTTTCCAATGATAAGTAGATAATGATTAAACCCACTTTGGTGCTGTCACAACTCGACATTGGATCGGTGATCCTATCGGCATTATTTATTAGTCGAGTTGTGACGAAGTCAAACTCGACTTATACTTTGGTGAATGGCGGGCGGGCGGGCGGACGGACGGGCGGGCGGGCGTAAACAATTGGTTTCCGGATGATAACTTGATAGTGGTTCAACTCACATTCATTAAACTTCATACGTAGGTTGGTCTTGGTGGGAGGAAGAACCCTATTGATTTTGGACATGCTACGTCGAAGGTCAAGGTCACAGTGACCTTGAACGTAGTAAATCTTAAACAATTGGTTTCCGGATGATAACTTGATAATGGTTCAACTCACATTCTTGAAACTTCATAGGTAGATTGGCCTTGGTGAGGGGAAGAACCCTATTGATTTTGGACTCACTACGTCAAAGGTCAAGGTCAACGTGACCTTGAACATAGTAAATCGCAACAATTCCTTTCCGGATGATAACTTGATAGTAGTTCAACCTACATTCATGAAACTTCATAGGTGGGTTGGCCTTGGTGCGAGGAAGAACTCTATTGATCTTGGACTCACCAGATCAAAGGTCAAGGTCACAGTGACCTTTAACATAGTATATCGCAACAATTGGTTTCCGGATGATAACTTGATAGTGGTTCAACCTAGAGTCATGAAACTTCATAGGTGTGTTGGCCTTGGTGCGAGGAAGAACCCTATTGATCTTGGACTCACCAGGTCAAAGGTCAAGGTCACAGTGACCTTGAACATAGTATATCGCAACAATTGGTTTCCGGATGATAACTTGATAGTGGTTCAACCTAGAGTCATGAAACTTTACAGGCGTGTTGGCCTTGGTGCGAGGAAGAACCCTAATGATGTTGGACTTACCAGGTCAAAGGTCAAGGTCACAGTGACCTTGAACATAGTATATCGCAACAATTGGTTTCCGGATGAGAACTTGATAGTGGTTCAACCTAGAGTCATGAAACTTCATAGGTGTGTTGGCCTTGGTGCGAGGAACTGTTGTCACAACTCGACATTGGATCGGTGATCCTGAGCGGCATTTTTTATTTATTTATTTATTTATTTACTTATTTAATGATGCTTTTGATTGTCAGGGTCACCTCGTATCAAACAGTTTTACGGGTGGAGGAAGTCACGAGTACCCAGAGAGAACAACCGAGCAGTGGAAAGCAGCTGTCAACCTCCCCAGTAACTCTGCACAAGCAGAGTTAGTATTGGTTGAAGACAAGTGCACATCGATGTGCAATATGCCTTAGTACATGGCACCACCATACCCCCGAGTGAGCAGTCTAGATTAAGTGCCTTGCCCAAGAACACAACGTAGTTGCTCTTGGCAGTGATCGAACCACAAGAGCCACATACAAATTTGTTAAATTTCTGTACTCCTTTGACTTTTGAGTTATATGGGGATGAAATATCAACATACTCTTCCGAATTAATGTTTTGTAAATTTCATTATTTTTTTTTTGTCAGTGATGAACCTATTGCAGACATTGAAGGTCATGCACCTTACAGAGTATCCAGATTGTCCTATCATCCATCAGGAAGATTTTTAGGAACTTGTTGGTAAATATCTTATTTTTTTATATGATTATCAAGTCTTCATGTCAGACATTTGTAAACAGTGGATTATGGAGAAAAACTTGGAAATTGGGCACTAAAATCATTTGGATCAATTCATCTTAACCCTTTACCTGACAAATCATCCACAACTGCCCATGACATTTACAAATTTAGCAGTTGAAAAACAAACAAAAAAACCCTCATTGGAACAGGCTTGTACGAGTGATGAGGTCACATAATATGATTTTAAAGAAGTTTTTTGAAGAATTTGAAAAAACAATAATTAAAATAATAAATTGATACCCTGTGCTTTGGGTAAAGGGTTAAACCTTGATGTGTTGCATCTTTAGCATTAGTAGTCATAAGCTTGTTAACCCTTTACCCAACGTAACGGCCAAAACCGGCCAGCGCTATTCTCAAAAATCGCCAATTAATTTTCAAAATATCTTCATTTTTTGTCTCAAAAACATAGGTTACGACCCCTCGTTGGAACGAGCTCGTCGAGCTCGTTCCAACGAGGGGTCGTATCCTATGTTTTTGAGACAAAAAATGAAAAAAATTAGTTATTCAAGAATTTTTTTTGCAAGTGTCGTCTGCTTTTCATGTTAGGTAAAGGGTTAAAGTGGCGGCTGGGGACACATAATCAGACAGAGTACTCGAAAAGTAAGTTTATTGAAAAATGTCAACACTATGAGCTCTATCAAACAAAATATAATGGAATAAATAAAGTTTGTCTCTAGAATTCAAGAAAGTGATGAATCCCTGTGAATTTAAAACTCCTGTTAAGAGAATAATTTTGCCTGCTAAAGTAACTATTCAGTTAACAGAGTACCACTGTACTAAAAGACCCTGAAATGAGGAGTTAGTAAAGTTCTTTAAATTGATTAAAATGTAGAAATGATTGTGATTCTCCGTAAAAGTGTGGGAAGCCAGGTTCATGGCCTTTGATAATGTCATTTCCTTAATGTCTGTGTTTCTTAATATAGCAGCACGATAACTCTCTTTGAATCTGTAAATAAACATACAATTGGCAACACGTAAGTTTACCCAGTTGTGTACATGGAAAAGGCCAATTGTTTTCATTAACCCTTTACCTAACATGAAAATAAGACGACACTTGCAAAAAAAAATCTTTGAATAACTATTATTTTCATTTTTGTCTCAAAAACATAGGTTATGACCCCTCATTGAAACGAGCTCGATGAGCTCGTTCCAATGAGGGGTCATAACCTATGTTTTAAAGACAAAAAAAGAAAAAATAATGAAAATTAATTGGAAAGTTTTGAGAATAGCGCTGGCCGTTTTTGGCCGTTACGTTAGGTAAAGGGTTAAGCAAAATAGTTAATTTACATAATTTTTTCATCTGAAACAAAATGGGAATTAATTTTGTTTGTTTTCTGTTGTGGGTTGTTTTCACACCAAATATTCTGTAAGAGATTGAAAAATGAATATCACATCTATAAATTCATTGTTATTTTCTTAATCTACCTACTTTTTGCCTGCTTGCTCTTTAATTGTCAAATACCTGCCGGTATATCGATAAACTGATACATACCGGTATTCAAACCAGTATCGATGTACAAAAATATTGGTTTATCATCATTATTTATTTACCCACAATTTAATTTTCAAGATGTTGTGAGTTTTAACTGTAGTCCCAAATGAATAATATTATCCCTTTACACAATGAATCAGCCAAATCCACACGCATAATATTCAAAACATTTCAACGAAACCATATCATTTTACCCCTCATTGGAACGAGCTCATTCCAATAAGAGGTCACATGATATTGTTTTGTTGAAATGTTTGGAATCATTTGATAAACTGCTATTTAAAATAATAAATTTTGATATCGTTTGCATTGGGTAAAGGGTTATTCGAACTGCATCATCAAGGCATGCTAATTCATTCTGACTGATGGCTCAAGTCCCGATTGTGGTATGTATGTTCAGATATCTGATCAGTCTTTCGATATACCTGTTTATCTTACAATCTACATGTATTTTGTCTACATTAACTCTGCAACTGTCGTGTATCCGACCCCCTGATACAGATGTTTTTATCAGGGGGTCGGATACAAGCACGTTCCTTTTGCACGAGTTCCATTTTTAGCTCAACTTTGACGAAGTCAAATTTGAGCTATTGTCCTGGCCTGTCGTCCGTCTGTCCGTAATTGGCCATGGCTTGGGCTAGAGGTCGTATTTATGAACCGATCTTTACGAAACTTCTTGTGTACCTTTGTTATGACCCTGGGACGGGAACGAGTGTTTTTAGGTGTGGTCCGAAATTCAAGATGGCTGCCAGCGGCCATTTTGTACCGATGATGCAAAAATGAGTTTTTTGTACAGAACTTCTGTATGAAAGTTCTGATTTGAATAAAGTTTTGTATACATGTTTAGTACCATGGGATACATCACATATAATACGGGTTTTTTTCTCATGCGTAAATTATGCAAATTAGACTGACTTTGATTTATTTAGTGTTACTTTCAGAGCTGTAAGTGCCAAGCTGCTATGGCTCAGGTTAGAGGCCGTATTTATGAACCGATCTTTACGAAACTTCTTGGGTACCTTTGTTATGACTGTGGGACGAGAACGAGTGTTTTTGGGTGCGGTCCGAAATTCAAGATGGCTGCCAGCTGCCATTTTGTACCGACGATGCAGAAATCTGTTTTTTGTACAGAACTTCCATATGAAAGCTCTGATTTGAATAATTTTTTGTATGAATGTTTAGTACCATGGGATACATCACATATAATACGGGTTTTTTTCTCGTGCGTAAATTATGCAAATTAGACTAACTTTGATGTTTTTTGGTGTTACTTTCAGCACTGTAAGTGCAAATGCCAATACGGCTCGGGCTAGAGGCCGTATTTATGAACCGATCTTTACGAAACTTCTTGGCTACCTTTGTTATCACCGTGGGACGAGAACGAGTGTTTTGGGGTCCGGTCCAAAATTCAAGATGGCCGATGGCAGCCATTTTGTACGAAATTTGGTGCAATCAGATTTTTGCACAGAACTTCCTTATGAAAGCGCTGATTTGAATCATTTTTTGTGTGAATGTTTAGTACCATGGGATACATCACATATAATTCGGGTTTTTTTCTCGTGCAGAAATTATGCAAATTAGATGAAATTTGATTTTTTCAGTGCTGCTTACACACAGTAAGTACACATGTCAATACGGCTCGGGCTAGAGTCTGTATTTATGAACCGATCTTCACGAAACGTCTTTGGTACCTTTGTTATCACCTTGGGACGAGAACGAGTGTTTCTGGGTGCGGTCCAAAATTTAAGATGGCTGCCAGTGGCCATTTTGTATTTAAATTAGGTCTAATCAGTTTTTTGTACACAACTTCTATACGGCTCAGGCTAGATGCCGTATTTATGAACCGATCATTACGAAACTTATTGGGTACCTTTGTTATTACCGTGGGGTGAGAATGAGTGTTTTTGGGTGTGGTCCGAAATTCAAGATGGCCACCAGCAGCCATTTTGTACCAAAATTAGTGCAATCAGTCTTTTGTACAGAACTTCTGTAGGAAAGTTCTGTTTTTAATAAATTTTTGTATGAATGTTTAGTAACATGGAATACATCACATATAGTATGGGTTTTTTTCTCGTGCAGAAATTATGCAAATTAGATGAACTTTGATTTATTCAGTGCTACTTATACTCTGTAAGTGCACATGTCAATACGGCTCGGGCTAGAGGCTGTATTTATGAACCGATCTTCACAAAACTTCTTGGGTACCTTTGTTATCACCTTGGGACGAGAACGAGTGTTTCTGGGCGCGGTCCAAAATTCAAGATGGCTGCCAGTGGCCATTTTGTACCGAAATTAGGTCCAATCAGTTTTTTGTCACAACTTCTACACAGCTCATATTTGTGAACTGATCTTCACGAAACTTCTTGGGTACCTTTGTTTTCACCTTGGGACAGGAATGAGTGTGTTTTGGGGTGCCTTTGTTGTCACTGTGCTATGAGAACAAATATTTTGGGGTTCAGTCAGACCCACTCTGGGACTCAAAGATTTTTTCTAGTTTAGCATCTGACTGTCACCCACTTTTACAATACTTTACCTATACATTTGTTACAGGCTACGGTCAGTATTTATGTACAGACCATTACAATACTTTATATGTACCTTTGTTATCAGGTCATTACCTAGATGTTTGTCATTGCTGTGTCACATACTATACATGTACATGTCTTTGTCTTGACAAGTTGAGCTACAGTGTCATTGACACTTTCATTTTCTTTTTGTTCATCCGTACGAATAAATAGTTCATTATATATTCGTCTACATTCTTGACTTATCCCTAATATATTGTAAGATAAAATGATTATTACCATTATGTGGATGTACAAAATATGCATCCGAGTCTCGCTCCGGGTTCTAAGGGTAGATCACAACTCGTCAAAGACGAGTCGTGATCTTCTCTTAGAACCTGGAGCTCCAATCGGATGCATATTTTGTACATCCACATAATGGTAATAATCTCTATATATCGTGGTATTTTTTTTTAATACTGATACCGGTATTCAGTTTAAAATATCGTGCATCCCTAATAAACCGTCTTTACATACAACTTTTACTATTTATAATGTGCATGTTCATGGACTGAAATTTTTATCAATAATCACGTCAACACACTGTTCTCTTCCATTTTCATTTTTTTTTAACTGTTTTCTCATTTAGTTACTGGCTTTTTGTCTGTGTTACCCATAAATAATATATCAAAAGGTAAAATAAATAATGAAAAATTAAAAAGAATTTAATAAGCTTAAAAATTATGTATACCTGTAGATAAGTTTCATGAAGAGAAAAAGTTGAAAAGACAAAAATATAAAAATGATTCTTTATTTAGATATTTCTGAAAAAAATAATTGTGTTTCAATGTGCAATGCAAGAACTGTAGCAAATAGTCTGTTAACCTGCACACTGACCTCAAAATTCCTCAATTTCAAGTTGCAAATCATTCCCATAATACAACCAGGAATTTAACCAATTCAGTCTTCTTTGACATATTCATTGAACTCGGTCAAACAAGATTGAATTGGTTAATTTCCTGGTGGCATTGTGGGGAAAAATTGAAACTTGAGATTAAGGAATTTTGAGTTCAGTGTGATTATGGGGAAAACTTGCAGAAATACTAATATTTCGACATCAGTGTATAGTGGGTTAACCTTTACCTAACAGGAAAAGCAAACAACACTTGCAAAAAAAATTCTTGAATAACTAATTTTTTTCATTTTTTGTCTCAAAAACATAGGTTATGACCCCCTCATTGGAACGTGTCAATGAGCTCGTTCCAATGAGGGGTCATAACCAATGTTTTTGAGACAAAAAATGAAAAAATAATGAAAATTAATTGGCGATTTTTGAGAATAGTGCTAGCTGGTTTTGATGTTACGTTGGGTAAAGGATTAAACAGTGATTTAAATCCCCCATTTTAAATCGGCCATCCTGTTCTAAGTCTCTTTTTTTGCAACCAGTAAAGTTGAAGTGAAGAAGAAAGCTGTGAATATTGTTGACTTTGAATGTTTGAATTTCTGATTTTCAGTCATGACAATTCTTGGAGATTATGGGATTTAGAAGCACTAGAGGAGATACTGCATCAAGAAGGACACAGTAAACCTGTTTTTGATATCAAGTTCCAGTCAGATGGAGCTTTAGCAGTAACAGGGTATGTCTATCATTTTAACTGCTAGTGTGCTAGATTTTGTTTGGTATTCATAATTTGTTCTTTTGGATGTATATTGTCACAATCTATTGGGGAGTGCCCACAGACGCTCTCCAATAAATTGTAACAAGACAGTCATATGAACAAAACATTTTACTGAGTATTGCATTAACCCTTTACCTAACCTGAAAAGCAGACAACACTTGCAAAAAAAATTCTTGAATGACTAATTTTTTTGTCTCAAAAACATAGGTTATGACCCCTCGTTGGAACGAGCTCAACGAGCTCGTTCCAATGAGGGGTCATAACCTATGTTTTTGAGACAAAAAATGAAAAAATAATGAAAATTAATTGGTGATTTTTGAGAATAGTGCTGACGGTTTGGGCCATTACGATGGGTAAAGGGTTAAGTAAATATGAAGCCTTTCAAGTGTGATACTAGCCGTTTTAGTAAAACACAAATATAGGCTTCTAACATGCAATCAGTCAATCAGTTACAGATCCTGAAAGTTGAGAGTCTGGACATTTAGGCTATTGGAAATAAAATTCTTCTTGTTCCTCAGGCATCTTCCTCATCATTAACTGGTTGAGTGCTAGAAGCCACTATCAGGGCTTTCAGTAATAAGGATGCCAGAGCAAAAACCAACATTTTCCTTGCCCATGTTTCATATTCAGTCAAATACAAATAATATAATGTTTATATAAATTTGTTTTCTTACAAATTATTGGAGAGTGCCTATGGACACACTCCCAAAACTTGTAATAAAACAAATTTTGATTTTCATATTCAGACCACCAAAAATAATCTAGGCCTCAACTAGTAAAAATTCTGCAAAAAAAACATCATTATTAAAATTCTTTGGAAAGAAAAAATGTTCACGCTTTTATTTTTAACCACTTCAAATCTACACAGACAGAATCCAAATAAACAAACAAACATAAATTCTTAGTATTTTATCAGTTGTATGTTATGATTTAAATAATTTATCTTTGTACGTTTATCAGAATATGAGAGTGGGATGAAATATATCAGATTTAGTTTCAAAGTGCTATGTAACATAACATGTC